>JAOVYV010000042.1:2651148-2665430 GCA_025674545.1 Hassar affinis | reverse complement strand
ACAAAACAAACAATGCAGACAGTACAGAACAGACAGAACAAACAATGCAGACAGTACAGAACAGACAGAACAAACAGAGCAGACAGTACAGAACAGACAGAACAAACAGAGCAGACAGTACAGAATGGACTAAACAAACAGAGCAGACAGTACAGAACAAACAGAGCAGACAGTACAGAACAGACTAAACAGTGCAGACAGTACAGAACAGACAAAACAGTGCAGACAGTACAGAACAGACAAAACAGTGCAGACAGTACAGAACAGACTAAACAGTGCAGACAATACAGAACAGACAAAACAGTGCAGACAGTACAGAACAGACAAAACAGTGCAGACTATATAGAACAAACAGTGCAGACTATATAGAACAAACAGTGCAGACAGTACAGAACGAACATCAGTTTTATACATCTCTACAGTTGCCCATCATAAACAAAATGAAGCAGTATGAGATCTGAAGAGGTAAAAACTTCATATAGTAAAATACCATTTTGTAAGAAACATCTGAAAGATTGAAACCTTGCTAGCTTGACTTTAAGCACAGTGAACGTCACATTAATACCAATTAAGCAATGAATGTCACATACTGATCACGTTGTTTGCTCGAAACATACACTGAAGTACCAGAAAAACTGGTACAGCAATGCCACCTACGCACATCATCGCTAGCATCCGCCACTGCATGTACATATAAAACAATAGACGTCTATGGAAGCTTCTAGAGCTGTTTCTGCCGAGAGAATGGCAAGCTATCACGATTTTGTGCTTTTCAGCCCTCAACAAACATCAGCATGAGGACTGTGCAACGTTCCTTCCAAGATCTCATGGGGGATCTACCAAGTATTAACTGCTGTACCAGTTTTTCTGGTACTTCAGTGTACATGAGCCATTCAGTTTGTAATCAGATACTGACTCTCAAAATGGCAATGTATTCTCAAACGCTGTGTGGAAAAACAATCCACTGAAGAGTTCAGGCATATCCGTTATCTGAATTAAGTGCTTCCTATGAACTGTTGCATTATAAATTCACGCTTACAGTCTAATTTTGTCTGCAAATGTATTCCTCCACCCACACATGCATTTCGACATTCTACAACATAAAACCGAAATGGATGTAACTGGGACGTTATGGAGGTTATGTCACGGACGTACACTAAATAGCCCATACTACTGAAGTGGGGAAAAATTGATACAAGTCGGAAAACTAATTTTCATACAAAAAGCAGAAAAGCTGTGACTGTACGACTGGAGATGAGAAACCTGTAAATGCCATCTGAAGAACTATAATTACCTGAATGGAGTTGATCCCTGTGCAATTAAAGTGTCACGTGAGCTCTATATGTAAATAAGTGTTATATACAGTATGTTCTTTGGTGTCCGTGTGCACTCAGGAGGCGTGTGTTTCACTGTCATTAAAAAAAACCCACCTTCACTCCATAATCCACAATTTCCTTAAACAAAGAAAAAGAACAGCCGTTTAATCGAACGGCGTTTAATCGAGAGTTTAATGACACTTGAAAGCTCGGTAGCGTCATGGCAGTTTATCAGAACAGGACATGTCCTCCGCTCGGGTCGCACTTATTTTCTTGGACGGCTGACTGCCTTTAGGAGGGCTGTTTATTATTCCACACATCCTGCCTGTAATTGCTACGAAATCTCGCCTCGTTTTTTTTTTTTTTAAACCCTCGTTTAATTTAATGCTTATTAGGCTTTGCGTAGTTCCGGACATCGCTTGTGGTGCCGCGTGATTACAGCTGGTGGTTTCGGGGTCCTTAAAACTGACCATAAAACTTTCAAGTCTGTGTGCGAGCTAGACATGTTGAATGTCGGTGCCAAAAAAAAATGATGAGTGATAAATAGAAAAGAAGGAATGCATGGCATGTTGAGATCCATAGAAAGGTTTCAGAGCAGCATAATACAATGTGCTGAGTGCACTAATTAATTTTATCACCACTGTCTGAGTCTCCTCGCCTCCAGTGAGCTCGCACTAACACCTCCGCATTCGGTTGCCTTGACAGTAGACACGGACAGGCATTACAGATTCACCTTCAAGGTAACTGCCGGCTGAAGGGAATTTGTCCGTCTGCGTGTTTGATCAGATTAGCCAAAGCCCTAAAATTTGGAGGAGAGTTGGTGATGGATTTGTGAAAACTGAATAGTCCTGTAAGACAGTCTGGCAGATTCTTGCCTGTACAGTACAGTGTGTATGTGTGTGTGTGTGTCTCAGACTCTTGGCCTGGCTGGGATTTGGCACACACGGCATCTCTCCTCCTCTGGGAGGCCTCTTCAGCTTGAAGGCGCCACAGCAGAAATCCCCCACCGACAACGCAAATTCCAACAGTAATGAAATGGTGTGTGTGTGTGTGGTCGTAGCATAGGGCTCCTACTTTTCACACACACACACCTTAACCTGTTGGCTAATGCAATTCTGCTCCTACTGCTCATATAACATTACAGTGTAGCCACACTGTACATGACTTACAGTGTAGACACACAGATCAAGAAGCAGTGTCTTTTCCCCTATAACACACACCGTTGCGTGTTTACAATTCCACGACGGTATAGCAGAATAATGTTATATGATGAACACAATGATAACAGTGCTGAGTCAGGTTTAATCCTGGTTTGACAGGGGCTCAAAAATAAATGGCATCTCCTCCCATTCCACAAACACAGCCTACACTCTCCGCTCCAAAGCACACACAGCAGATACGCCATCATGGCCGTCAGAGATAAAGTTCTTTATAGAGTTTTGGACAGAAGCGCCAATGCAGGCAGAAAAGAGCCGAGTCAGCAGAGCCTAATGCCCTGCACCGTGGCACACATTAGCTTTAGCTGAAAGGGCCTTTTCAGAACATATACCCATGCATGAACACACACACAGTCCCTCTATGAACAAACAACAACTCCTACACAATGGCCTGGGCCCTGGCATTGTCTCTTTAACATCACGTGTCATACCGGATAAACCTCTCGCACAGGAAAGCTGGATAAAGAGACAAAGAAATAAATCACTTTGGGATGTGTTATAATATAAAATAATCCGTGACCACCTGGAAGCTAATAAACGGCATGTCCCGAAAAAATGTAGCATCAAAAAATGACACATCATGCTTTTTATCTGTTTATGGTTACATTTATTACTGTAGTTATATTACAGCAGCTATAAATATTTCTTCCATCACCCAACTCTGTTTTCTTGTCTTTCTGTCATATAAGAAGACAACAATAAACAGAGCTGAAAAACTGCAAAGCATACTGATGACTTTCCCATGGTGGAAAACCTACTGACACTGGAGACTCCTTCCATAAATGCTTTCATGCGGAAACATGTTCCGACCAATCGGAATCAAGAATTCAACAGCGCTGTGGTACAAAGTAGAAAGTGAATTCCTCTCTGTGGAAAACAGCATTGAATGAGCTGAAATCTGCTCTGGCTGGCTTGTTATAATGGCCAGGGCTTAAATCATCGCTGTTATACCCACTCCATATGCTGTTACACACAAACGCCAGTCATCAAGCTAAGGAAAGGCAAAGTGACAGGCGTGTGACGCCCCGGATAGAAGACTCATCAGGGGGCCGAGCGGAGGAGGGGGCAGGGATAAAGAGGACATGCCCAGGATGCACTGCTGCCTACGTGATGCATTATTCAACAGCGCAGATAACCAAATCCAGCTTGTGCAGCGATTTGGCAGGGAAGTCGCCCTTTTTGCCCTAGAGAGGAGCTGGTGGGTGTCACAGAACACATGCTTCAGTGTCGAGAGATGCCTCTGATTGGGCTGCATACACTGCTGAGCTTCAGGATTCAGGGAAAAAAAATGCTGATAAGGTGGATATTCACAGTCTAATCCTCTGTGACTTTGAGGACATTTACATTGATCAAGTGGGAAATAAATGAATGGAGGCCACCATAGCTTTAATAATATATTTACATCTATATGAGTCTGGTGCTTAGAAATACTGCAACACTAACAGCAAATGATTTTATTCTCATCTCATGTAGGCTACCTTGTTTAACACCCAAGCTGTCTGCTCTCACACATTCTCTCCTGCGAAAAACATTACAGACTTCTATTTGTCCCTGAATGGTTTGTACAGCTACTTAACACTTGCCATTTGGGTTGCGAATAGTTTCCAGTTGAACTGTAATTGGTTCTAGACAGTTGACTAAGTGTATTGTTCGTTTGTTTACTGGTTTTTAACCTCATTTCAGCATCAATGGCTATTCGAATGACAAACACATGGTTACATCGATACACAAGTCTTTCATCAGAACACATGTGCAACTTTTGAACACAGTCATGGGGCAATTTTGTGTCTTTGGACTGTAGGAGGAAACTGGAGCACCCGGAGTAAACCCACACAAATATGAGGAGGACATGTAGACTCCACACAGAAAGGACCCAGACCGTGCCATCTGGAGATTGAACCCAGGACCTTCTTGCTGTTAGGCAACAGTGCTACCCACCGAGCCACCGTGCTGCCTGATGACTAAGTGGATTCAAACAGGAATATGGTGTTATCCTGGTCAGGGTTTCAGTGGCTCTGGAACCTATCCTGGAAACACTAGGGGCAAGGTGGGAATACGGGCTGAATGGTGGCCAGTCCATTGTGGGGCAACTTGCACATAATTATGTACACCTGGGAGATATTTTGCCTCCCCAGTTCAATGACAGGTGTGTTTTTGAAAGGTGGAAGGAAAACAGAGAAAATGATGAAACCCATATGGTACAGGGAGAACATAAAAAACTGCCTGCAGAGACAGTATCAAAATAATCAGGAGTGAAACAAGAATCCCGGAGTTGTGAGACGGTAACCCATCACACGTTGTCCGCTTCCCCATCACACCGCCAGTAATTCTAATATATACAATGCTAATCATTATAGTTTTGCCTATAGACCTAGCAAATATTGAACCAAAATTTAATAATTATAAAGTTAATATATCTCATATGTAACTCCATCAAAAAGTATGGCCTCATGGAAACCAATAATACCATTCCATCCTGATAAGAAAAGATTGCATGTAACCCAGAGCTCCCTTCTTTCCTGAAGCAATCATAGCATCATTTGGACACACACCATTACTGGAACTTTCTTTCTTTCTTCCCAACTGCACATTTCACACAGGTTAGTTTATGTGCCTGTCTCTGATATCCATAAATCCCATCAAAATGCATAGCCACACTGGCAGATCTGCCCATCTATCACGGACAGCCTCTGAAATTTAAAGTGATTCCCAGTTACCAGCAGTTTCTGATTTGTCTTTAGACCATTTGATTCACAGCCTCCTGTGCTGCACTGCAGGTTCCACTCCAAAAACCAACAGAACAGTTACAGATCTGTTTCTGCAATCAAAACCCTGCCACTGTGTGGCCACAATGACCTGCAGGCCCTTAGATTAAACAACATTGAAAATGTAAAATTGACTCTGGCACTCAGAACATTCACCCTCTGCCCATGCCCCATTTTACTTTCTCCAAATGGTTCCTGCTCTCAGAACCTGAATCCCATTGTGAGACCAATAGCATGGCAAGCAGCCAGACAGATCGAGTGTATGCTAGAACTACAATCACCCTTGTTCCCATTTGAGAGATCTCCTCGCTGCATTAAAGTGGACATGTAGTACCAGATTCTGCACTGGAATTATCGACTATAAAAGCTGTCACTAAATAATTATTGTGTATTTAGTTTTATTTTTTTATGTATTTATATTTTTAAAGGATGTACAATTAGCCTTATGCTTAAAATTTAAATCCAGAACCATTAAGGGTACTTAAGATGTCCCACATAAAGAATAAAAACTACTGTATAGTATTACCCCTTATTATCAAGGGGCTCCAGGGTTCCCTTTTAGGAAGCTCAGAAATCATAACTATCCAAAGAACCCTTAATGGCCCAAGGAACTGCAGTAAAGAAAAGCAATGTGTACGTATGTTCACTGAGAATTATTTTGTTTTCCCACTTGGGGAATTTCCAGGTTCTATGTAGGATTTTGTTGTCAGAAAGAATTCTATGTATATCCTTTTCAGGAAACTGAGAATGCTTAACTATCCCAAGAAACCTTGAAGAACTTTTCCAAGTTTCTCCCATTTGGCCTCAGACATGGAGGAACTACAGCGGACAAAAACAACAGGCTGTGCATGGCTTAACAAATAACTGATAAAATAAATATTGAATTTTTTTTGTCTTCACACTAGCTTTAAGCCTAGAGAATAACAACTAACCATCCCTGTAATTACTGCTGACACAACATATGAACAGTAATTGCACAGTAAAACATTTCAGGCTAAACAATATTGACCTCTTTCTGCACTCTGGCACATAAATTAAAACAAAAAAAATAACTCTGTTATTAAAGTGAGTTGTGCAACAGTTCGTTGCCTGGATAAATTCTCAGCCCCCAGACACCTTGCAGTTGAGTTGTCTGGATTAGCCAGTGGTTGAATCACAGACTGCAGCTTTCGAGTCCTGACAAACATAAGCTACATCCTTGTGCTTATCAGCTGGGAGCTGCTGGGATTTGCTTCTAGCCACACTGATGAAGGCTGCTCGATAGTAAGGCTTTACAAAAGGATTAAAAAAAAGGGTTACATCGCAAGAGGCTGCTTTCCCCACAACTGGCCCGTGGTTTGGCTCTTATGGAAAACACACGAAGAGCTCACTGACTTCTAGATTGGCTTGTGTGCCAATCTGTAGAGAGAAGTAGTAAATCAGTGGTGTGAGAAGTATTAACACCTGCCTACACTACGGTATACAAGTGATAGTATCATTCTGGACCCTCTGCCTCTGGGTGAAGAGGTTTGGACAGCACATGGATCAGTGAAGTGTCCTTTTTTAAATACAAATTCTGTCCAGAAAGTCATGAGAATGGAATTCTCAATGGAACTCTGGAGGGCTTATGGGGATGGTGCTTCAAGGCCAGTGAGAGTGGGCTCTCAGTAGGACCCATTTCAGTTGTATTCTAGCCTCCGTACTGCCCAAACATTTGTGAAATCCTGCTGAAGTTAGATTGTTTAACAAGAGTTATCACAGAGATGAATCATGGGTGTTCAAGTACAATCCAGAGAGAAAAAGTGCACACAAAGTGCTGAATGCCACACAACAACATCACCTCACCCAAAGAAAGCTCGCATGAGCAAATAAAAAAATCAAGTCACTGTTCATCGTCTTTTTTGATTCTCAAGGGATCGTCCATATAGAATTTGTACCGGAAGGCCAAGATTAAATCTTCTGAAAGGCCACCACTTCAGCACAATAAAAAACATCCACAGAGCTGCGATCGAGACTCCGAACATCCTCTCAGTCGACAATTTCAAGCACTGTTATCAACAATGGCAGAGGCGTTGGGAGCCCTGTGTGCACAAGGGTCATATTTTGAAGGTGACAATATTGAATTGTACATTTATTCAATACATACAGACCTTTTATTGTGGGTTTCCTACCATTAAATCCCACCATGAGAGCCAAACGTTCCATGATCATTTGGAACATGTCCTCATCCAAATGCATTCCAGCAAAGTGTAGATGTCTGAGTCAAACTACTGATTGTTCATATTGGTATAATAATACCAATAGTAAGACATATGCAATCATTTTCACTTATGTTACTGTGTCCACCTTTAAAGCATCAAATTCTGAAAAAAATAAATAACACAAATAAAGAAAACAATAGTTACTTAATGATACAAAACTCCCTGATAAGATAAAAATCAGAAATTCCAGGGGATACATAGACAAGTAAGAGCAAAACACCAAACAGGTGCAGGGACAGAACAGGGGCAGAAACAGGACTAGCACCAAAACAAAAATGCACAGCAAAACCTAAACAAAAGCACATGGAGGAAAAGGAGTGCTCACCAAGCTAGGAACCACAGTATGCTGTTTACCATGTATGTAGCCATTCTGACACTGAATTGTTCACTACAACCTCAAACAATGTGGCTCCTACCCACATTCCCAATTGTTCAATTGCACACTTACCACTTAGAGGTCATCTTTTTCCCATCATTCTGAGTACAATAAAATGCAGCATTAAACCAGAAATAAAAAACAAGTATAGGATCCATTTCACACTATTTGCCTCTTAAGGTTGTTGCCCATTGAAGAATCTATGTCTTCTCCTATGGGCAGCTCTCTAGACCCAGGCAAAAATAGGACTTACTATAGTAATGCAACCAAACCCTCAGCCTGCTCTATCATCGTTGAGCAATCTGATGAAGAAAAAAAATATATAACGGTGTTGGGAAAAGCAAGTCCCAATCTACGCACTTAAATAAAGGTCATGATTTTAATTGTACTTTCCCGGTGTACGGCATTTGGAAGGAGCACACGGTTCAATCCACTCAACGGCAAAAGGGGAAAGAACAAAGAAAGGGCACGGACTAGCATTTATCGAATGGATGTGTTGCTGCGCAGCGTAATTAGCAAGAAAAGAAACAGTTGCCACTCTGATTGTAAGTAGAGTATCCAAAGATCCAGAGAATGACATTTCAGTGCTCACTGGCTCAACATACCAGCGCAGAAGATTTGATGCAGCAGTACTCCACTTAATGCTGGGCTATTATTAGGCTTATAACGATCAATAACTTAAGTATATCTCTGTACCATTTAGGAGAGTAAACTGGCATGTATCCAACACACAACGCTTTAGGGATTGAAGAACTAGAGCTACATTTCCACCAGAAGTCCATTTTCATTAGGAACCTATCCCAAAACTGGGTTTCAGGTTTGGTATTTTTCTGAAGATGAGGAACGATTGGGGCAGTGCTGACTGGTCAAATGCAGAAACCCATTCTCTGGTCATTGAAACAAACAGCACAATTACTTAAATATATTTGACAGCAGAAGCAGTGCAATAGACCCATGAAATCAAAATACAGTCATTGACAAATTAAAGTAAAAACAATGTTTTGCTGAGGCTTATATTTTGGTTGCCTGCAAACCTAAGAAATGGAAGCTAACATAATGAAAGTCCAGCTACATAAACTTCCTTACTCACAAAGGTTAAGCAACTTGCATGACTGGACTAGTTTATGGCTATCAATTTAACCTGGTTAAGCTGTTTTGCTGTCTTGTACATTAAAGAACCAGTAAAACTGGTATTTTTTTACAGTTAATACTTGGTAGGTCCCCCATGGGATCTTGGAGGGAATGTTGCACAGTCCTCACGCTGATGTATGTCGAGGCCCTAGCATTGAATCCTGATGTTACTTGTGGCAGTGTTACATTTACATTTATGGCATTTGGCAGACACCCTTATCCAGAGTGACTTACGTTTATCTCATTTATACAACTGGGCAGTTGAGGGTTAAGGGCCTTGAGGGCCCAACAGTGACAGCTTGGTGGTGGGGTTGCACCCCCAGCCTTCTATTCTGTAACCCAACACCTTAACCACTGAGCCACCGCATGTGTTGCACGTCTATCACGTGAAATGATTCTCATAAGCCGATGCTACTCTCGTTCATCCAGAGTCTTTTTAAGGCCACACTGCTGTCGTAAGTCTGGGATTTTGCCAGAATTCTTGTAGTCACAAAACACCCTTGAAATGCTCGTGAAAATCCAAACTTTGCTTCTACTTCAGAAGTGCTATGATCCATCTCAGTGGGGGCAGTGTAGTTCACTGGTTAAGACACTAGACTAGGGACCAGAAGGTTGTGAGTTCAAATCCTGCAACTGCTGGGCCCCTGAGCAAGGCCCTTAATCCTCAGATGTTCAGTTGTGTGATGTACTTCTATGTATAGGCACTTCTGGCACTTTTCCTAGTACTTCAGTGTGGTTTGCCTTTGCTACGTTGTTTTGCAGTGTGACTCTGGATAGATGACTTTGCAGAGCTGCCCTAAATAATATACATAAATGCCCAGAGGGAATATCTGCCACACAAGCCACAATGGCTCATATTTACAAAATAGGAAGTCGCTGAACTACGGCCAGTTGTACATTTGATCTGTATTTTGCAATTGCTCAGTTCTAACCACTGAAATCCCTTCGTCGTTTTCTTCACTGGTTTTGTGTAGTTTAGGAATACTTGGGTTCTGGGACTTATAATCTTTAATAGGTAGTACATGGCTAAAATTCTAGCAGTATTACAGCTCAAAGTAGCTTGAATTCAGCCTTACCTTTGGATATTCCAAGTTAATGACTAAGCACTCTCGTACGTCGCAAAATGCCGTAAATTTAAACGTAAATGTACTTTGCTAGATCTGCCAGTCGATGACTCTCCTATAGGTACCGTTTTCAACATTTCACATCCCTTGTCTAAAAAATGTTTTTTTAATAATGAAATCCAACATGGAATTGTAGTTGTTTATGCATTTCGTATTTTGATACTTTCAGTATGTGCTGACGGTGCTGCTGATCTCCATTTCATGGCACAAACTGACCTCATCCTTTCCTCACTTCTCTCCCTGCAGCCTGCCCGGAGAATCAAGAGTAGCCTAGCATGACAGAAGATCCATCACACTAATGTAGGTATGAACCAGGTCATAACTTACACCGAGCAGAAGACTGAACGTGACTCTGCAAATGAAATACATGCACTGGTGAACTGCAGTTTCCTGCTGGATGTCCTCAGGCTCGGAAATGTTCCACTAAATATAGGAAGTGTCCATATACGGTATGCAAAAACTATGAACCGAAATCCGTATTGTCTTGTAATTATATGTGCACGGTATCTCATATGTGGTACGTCATGTAAATATTGCAACCTTCATTTAGAAATTAATGACTCGGATAAAGAGCAAGGCTCTGAGTCTTATGCAATTGAATCAAACAGCAGTAAATTCTAATAAACGTCCAGCTAAACAAGTTTAGATTAACTATTGACAGCATGTGGCTGCCGGTCGATAAATGCGCAGGTCCCGAGCCCTGAGTGCTTGATCCGAGCACTCGCATTATCATAAATTAGGCGCCAGGCCACAAATGAAAAGCCGATGTAAGTAAGCACCTCTTCTGGTGAGGTGATGACAAGATTGTGGCCTCAAGAGGGCGAGAGAGAGGAACACGGGAACATCT
This sequence comes from Hassar affinis, assembly GCA_025674545.1. Lineage (NCBI taxonomy): Eukaryota > Metazoa > Chordata > Actinopteri > Siluriformes > Doradidae > Hassar > Hassar affinis. The sequence goes on along the minus strand of JAOVYV010000042.1, from coordinate 2,654,414 downwards.
GGGGTTGGCTTTAAGCTGTGCCTCCATTTGCATTCGCAGTGCTGGAGCTGGTGCTGGTGCATCTCATGCCTCTGTGTGTGTGTGTGTATGTGTGTGTGAGTGTGTGTGTGTGTGTGTGTGTTTGTGTTTATGTAGGCTCCTACGCTTCTCATTTGACAGGAACACATAGAGTTTTGAAACAGAGACGTGCCTATTGCACACTGCACACTTTCTAGACAAAAGGTTCAAAAAGAGGCTGATTTTAGAGCTGGAGCCTCTCTCTCTCTCTATCTCTCTCTCTTCATTCTCTCTGTCTTTTTCTCAAATGGCTTTTCATCCAAGCTCAGCACTTGACAGGCTGATCTGTAGGGATTCCAGCAAAGCTAGTGGTCCCCCCTCACCACCACCCCTTCACCCACCCACACACACACACACACACACACACCCCCATCCAATTCATTTCCATTTGAATGCATCGCCCCGGTCCTCCCCGACATTTCCTGCAGTGTGCATGAGAAGGAACATAAGAAAGAGAGCAAGATGGTTCACGCTAAATATTTGGGAGGATGCTAACACCCAACACCCAGCAAGCAACCTCTCTAGGGGGAAGAAAAGAAAGAAAGAAAGTAAGAAAACACTACCACCCACAGTCTGAGTCACATGATGGGAAAAGAACCAGGCGGTCGAAGAAAGGAATTTCCATACTGGTTAAATCCATTTTAATAAGTTCTTGAAGTAAGACTAGCATTTGAAGTCGGGACAGGAAGTGCAACTGTGAGTCTGTCATCATTATCTATAAATATTTAATCCCTTCTGTCTAATGTGTTATTAAAATCCGTTCCGAAGTTGAAATTTTTGGAAACCCCGACATCCAAAATGCATGTCGAACGGCAAGGGGAAGTCAGCGGAGGACAAAGAAGCTTTACAGGAAGACAAAAGCCATTTCCCCTCCCCCGAGTCCTCCTCTATAATTCAGATAATTTGATCTCTGATTGAATGAACATGCTTGTAGATTGGGACGTGATTAAATTGCTGACAAATTGCTCGATCCCCAGGCCCGTTCGCTTCATTAGCCTGCGCTCTCCCGTCCCTCATTCAGTCTGCATCCGGCAACAACAATAGCACCCACTGACCTGTAAGGATCCACACACACACTCTCGACATGCGCTAAGCATGTTTACGCTTGAGGAACATGCACACCCAAATCTCTTCTCGCTGACCCGCTGCTATGACCCGCAGTAGCTGGAAAAACACTAAATTATGCATGGTGTCGTCCTCCACCCTCATAATGAAGATACTCTGATACTCCAGGAGAGATTTTCATGCAGTGTGGGACTTGTTTACAGGAACTGGCCTCCTGTTCGTGGCAACCCAGCGAACCTGAGAAGCCTGTTCATCATCTGGAGTTCAGGCCCCAGTGGCTGGATATACCGAACATTTCCAATTACACGCACTACTTCCTCTCTATCTGTACAACCACTATTCTTATGAATAACAGGCCAAGTGGGCATTCTGTAAAGAGCTGGCTTAGAGAGGAGAAAAGCCTGAGATATTTGCCTGTACAAGCACATCATCGTGGTCATTATGTAGATTATTTAACTACACTTTATCATTATATTATATTTTCTTGGAAGTGAAATAAAACTAGCATCAAATTCAGTTATATAGGTAATGCTAACCTGCTGAAAAAGTCATGGTGTTGTGGTAACCTGTATGCTAAGCCAGCTAGCGAATAGCACTAATGCACTAATGAGATGAACAGTGGTTGGTCATGGTTGTTATAGTAACCTGATGTAGTAACTGCTAACTAATGTTATTGTTAAACATATAATTACCATTTTGATGGTATTTTTGTATTGAGAACATAACAAACAGCAAACTGCAGTTAACTAGCGGGTTTGTTAAACTAAGCAAATGCTAGTCATGAACAAAATCATGGGTGTTGTGTATTTTCAAGTCAAGTAGGTTTTTATTGACTGGATGGCCAGTTGGTTAGATAACGTAGGTAATATTACCAAAATGCCACTCTTGTTGACCTGTGGCAAAGATGCTAGCTTAAGCACAATTAACTAGCTGCCTAATTAACTTAATGTTAGTGAATAAAATGTTTTACAGTTTTACTGTATATTTTAAGTTATATATGTTTGGCTGGCATGATAAAGTAGGACTTTTCACCTTAAGGTCTGGCTGTGAGAAATGCTAGTTTATCAGCAGTTAGCAAACCTGACTGCTATAGAATTGGCATGAAGTACATATTCATGCATATTCCTGGGTAAAGATGTTCTTAAGCTGCTTTTAGCAATTTCTTGGTCATTTAAATGTCTTACACAATGTATTATTATTATATATAGATTAATTAGTTGTGTAGTTCTGCATTAAATAATGCATTCTGAAATAATAAGCATGTGAGTAAACTGAGCGCTGATGCTCTGTTTGGGGGTTTGTGTACGCTCTGAGCAGTACCCATGTCCCCAATGTCCTCTTTGTACAGGACAAATGATCAGCAGAGTCTGCAAATATACACCCAGCCCACACAGCAGAGCTGCTCTTTATGGAGCCGTGTGGAGCCGTTAGACGAGGCCAGGAGAGGTGAGACAGCGCTGAGAGGCCTACAGTGAGGAAATAAAGTGCTGGACATACAAGACACTGCAGCACGAGAGCTCAGGAAGCAGGTGTAATAGAAGCATAACTCAGTCCCTTCATGGACTAGGGTGATGATTCGCAAAATCCAACAGCACACATGGTGCTGGTCAAGAGTTTGCAAAAGCTGTTAGAAGACAGAATGTGAGAAATGTCAAGAAAAGCCCATTTCCATAAAAGATGGGAAACTTTAAAAAAAATGCAATTAAAAACTAAAAACTGTAATTTGTTAAATCACTTGAACTTTTATTTAACTGATACAGAAACATGTTCAGTCTTTTCACTGACAAACCGAATTGTATTTTGTAATTATATGAAACAAAATAGAATGTGATGTCAGCAACACACTAAAAAAAGTTGGGCCAGAGGCAAAATAATACTGGAAAGGTTCTACAAGTAACACTGTTCTGGAAGATTCCACAATGATCAGTGTAACTGGTAACAGGTGAGATCATCAAGATGGAGTATAAGAAGAGCATCCACCAAAGGCTTAGTCTTTGTAGGCGAGGATGGGTCATGGTTCACCACTTTGTACCAAACTCCATGAGAGAATTGTCAGTCGGATCAAAAACAATGTTTCTCAGTGCAAGACTGCAAAGAATTTAGGTCTTTCACCATCTACAGTTCACAATATCATGAAAAGATTC
>JAOVYV010000042.1:2606704-2626801 GCA_025674545.1 Hassar affinis | reverse complement strand
TCTATCTATCTATCTATCTATCTATCTATCTATCTATCTATCTATCTATCTGTCTGTCTGTCTGTCTGTCTGTCTATATATCTATCTATCTATCTAAAATAAAGGAACTGGGACTAAGTGGAACTTCATGATTAAGTACTTTGCATATGTTTTCCATGAAGAAAGGATGTGAACTATTTTGTCAGTTTTACCTCAGTTTTAATCCCCTGGTGATTATTTGTACAAAATTATGTTTAAAATCGTTCACAGCAGATTATAAATTTTTTTCTTCACTAGCCACGCTTTCAATCCCCAAGCCGTTTCCGGTCCAATTATCCCAAGCGCTAAAAGCTCTATAAACGCTCTAGATGACATCGAATTGATCTGATTCTTTTATTTTACACGCAGACTTTGTTCTTCAATTCAGTTGCACGCATCGGGAGCCGGTGTCCACTGTAATGCACAATAAGGTTGCATTTCCGACTGCTCGGTTTAAAATTGGATTGAGTGAAATTGAGTTAAATATGCGTCCAGAAGAGCTCTTAGTCTTAGGCGGTGATGATGTCATTCCCCACTTCAGCACGGCGGTTCATTTAAAGCCGGGCAAGCGGCTGTGCTGCTGTTCGATTGGCTGGCTGGCTGGATGACAAATCAGGATACTGCAGGTGTAATAAAAGCAAAGAAAGCCACGATGTACATTGTAATGGACACAGAGTCTAAAAGGGTTAAGCATCACACTCTCATTACACATAGTCTGCATTTCTATCTTCCATGACAGTCAAGGCTAGATCCAGGTAAATAGCTTTGCTTTAGAACCTCAAATTCCACAGCTCTATATGATTAAACTGATAAAATCACCAGAAAACGAAAGAAAGAAAGACCCTGTGTTTGCCCTCGCGAATGGGAAATGGAAATGCATTATGAATTCAGGGAAATGGCTGCCTCTGATGCACCTGTCAGTGCTCTCGGAGTCGAGGAGGAGTAGCAGGCGGAGTGTCGAAATCCACCGGTGGCCGCGCCGCATTTTCACAGCACAATGCCGCGAGTGACCTCGGGCCTCGGAGACAATGCGGTCACTGTCGAACACCCGGGGAAAAACAAGACTTTCGCATCAGAACAACCAGCCCACCAGCAGCTGTCATTTTCCTCCACTTATTCAATTTGCCAGAGGAAATTTAATAGGCCGCACAAGGAAAACCGCTCATTTGCAAAAGCTACAAAGGCTCACAGGCAGTAATTATGTGTGTGGCAGAATTTACGAGCACTCGGATGCTCTGTGAACTACATCCACCGAGTCTGCGCTCTGGATTTAGCCGACTTTCCGGCGTGAGTCGCTTATGCTTTCTCCACGCAAACACCATATTAGCACACAGGTCGGAAAAAAGCTCGAGACTCATAACAATCAGCTATAAAATCTGTCCCTGTCTATGTTCAATCCCCAGTACCCACACTGCAAATCTCCTCCATCCACTTGCCAAGCTGTGCACTCCGACGAGCGGAAACGGCTGGGGAAATAAATTCACTCCAGCGCAACATCAAGCACCGGTTTCGAGATCAGAACCCGCCCTTTTCAAACGTTCAGTGTAAACAACACCCAATACACAGCGCAAAAAACATCTCTGAAGATAAATAATAAAAAAATAAAATAAAACCTTGGGTTTTGATGTGCTCTCAGTCTCGTGCTTGTGTAAACATGGGATCGAAGTCTGAAAACTATGCGTGGCCTGTGAGTGGGTAGGAGGGAGGGGTCATGTTCCTTTGTGGCCTCCTACGAAGAAAAGAAAGAGAAAAACACACACACAAACACACAGACACACACACAGCACATTCACACTCCTGTGTCTCAGTGCAAGCTCAATTCTTTCCGCTTCTGACCTACAGCGAGGCTTTTTTTTCCGGCCTCATAAACCATGGAATGCTCGCTGTTATGACTGCACTTCAGCAAAAGATAAGTAAGCAGTAAAACACTTGAGGGTGTGCTGTCATAGGAAAATAATCATCCGTGGGGTGGTGAGATGCAGCCTGCTGTGAAACACGCACCGGAATTGCTTATGTTCACAGATCGCGAAGTGTTTTATTCCTCTAACGGCACAACAATTGTTCAATTATTAACGAACGGCATGTCTTTTACTTTTTATCCATTTATAGTTACCGTTGCCTTACCAGCCTGACGAAACAAACAGATCCGATTATCACGTTACCGAGAATCTGGAAACGCCGAGGACTTCCTGACACTGAAGGCTCCTTCCATAACTGTTCAATTCATCAATTCCAGCTCAATAACAAGACGTTCCTGTAGGAGTTGTTGCTATAGAAACAGAAGCAAAGATATCACCCTGCTATGTTATGATCCACTGAAGTGCCAGAAAAACTGGAATACCAGTTAACAGTTAATACTTGGTAGTATTAAGGACCCGGAGTCTTTTTACGGCCACGCTGCTGTCACAAATTCGAGGTTTCAGAATTCCTGTAGTCACGGTACACCCTTGAAATGCTCATACGTGAAAATCCAAACTTTGCTTCTACCTCTGAAATGCTATGACTAATCTGACGAGCTCCAACTTTTTAAACTTATTAAACTGTGTTGAAAACCGCAAAATCGTTATAACTCGTCATGCTCGTGCCGGATTCAGCTCTAGAAGCTTCCATAGATGTCTATGCAACCTACAGCGTGCCTAGGTGGTGTTGCTGTGTATTTTGCATGGTACCAGTTTTTCTGGCACTTCAGAGTAAAATGTAACAACACTTTCCACTGATTCAGCTACCTACTATAAACTTTTTACCAGGCTCAGTGCAGTGACTTTCAGCAGGTGCTGTTCATTTCTGTTTGCTCAACCAAAGGAAAAAAATACAACTGTGTGTGTAGAGCTTGTAACCAAGCTTCAAAGAATAGAAACTATGCCATCACCTAGGTGAGCTTTCAAGCTGCTCAAACAGTCAGACGGCAGTCCAGACGGTGGCTCTACATGTCACCAGTGCCAGGCGAGAAAAGTTCAGAGCGGCTGGCTGAAACACCAGCCAGGGCCCGAGTTAGCAGGAGACAACTGGCTCTAAGGTCTTCCAGTCAGCACCTGCAGCCTCACCTACCCAACTGTGTGAAGGGGGTCGGACATGGAATGGGGGATAACCAGAAAGGTCAGATTAAGAGAATACCGTTTTTCCCCTGTACAAATCCATCATTCCACATTTTTGTTCCTTGTCCTTTTGACATTTTATTTCCACTGCCAATTGACCTATATCTAATCTAAGTACAGGTGCCAAATTCCCTTCTTGGCAGGCTATTAAAAGAACCAAGCATGGACATACAGTATGGGTAGAGTTAGAACTACTGTATGGACAAATGTGATTGTGATTTGTGTCCCAACCAAATCACATCCTGCTTTCATAAACAGTGTGTAAAAATTGTAGAACAAATCAAAGAACAGTATCCTGACTAGTTATACTGTATGTTAAGGTATTATGGGTCAATTGATCCAGTAAGATATGGACTGCAGGATATTAGACGAGAAGGTCTTCCAAATGATTACTCAAAATAATAAACAATAATAAACAAACTGCATCACTGAACCTAACTGCATTCCGATTGGTCAAAAGGTGCAGATTAATGATCTCACAGTGACACTGAGAGGAATTCTGAACGCAAATCAAATCAAAGGTTTACTAATGCGCTCATTCTAAAGCTATAGATAAAGAGGCAGAGAAAGAGCAGTATCCAGAAGATGAGTGTGTGTGTGTGTGTGTGTTGGAGGAGTGGGAGTAGGAGAGGAACAGAGCGAAAGAAGGCTTTGCATCCTTAATGAGCTGGATGTTTCCATGTCTGTCATCGCCAGGTCGATCAAATTACCTTCTGGCGCTTTGCTGCACTCACAACCGAACGTCTATTTCATTTCATAAATAAGGACAATTACGGGGCTTCGCTGGTCCACGCATATACACATATGCACGTTTCAGTTAAGAGTTCGAAAACAGTGTTTTACAAAAAAGCAACCAGCATCAACAAGAGATCGCAGAGAGCTTTGGTGTCATCTTGAAATGCTTATTGCACTTTGAAACTCATCTCATCTCAAAGTGGAGCAAGCTGGCCGTTCGCGTCAGCGGGGAAACGGCCCTAAGGCTGAGAGCCGGCTTTAATTCAGGCCGTGTCTCGTTTACAGGAGGAGAAGAGGGACGGCCGAGCGGCCCAATCCAGATTTATGTTGCCATTTTGGTTGGTAAAGGATGTTAAGCAGTGCCCCTTCTGGCTAGATGCCTCCTGCACTCGTGACTGTAATTGGACCATACACATGCCAGACCATGCAGATGTACTGTGGTCTATCACAGTTACCCTAGCTAGTGCATATTTGGAGCTGCTCTCCAAACACACACACACACACACACACGCAAGCTTGTTCTGTAACGTTTCTTGCTCACAGCCTCTGGTTTGTGTCATAGTAAATACTGACGCCAGCAGAACTGATATGAGGCCCGGTGAAATCAGTGTAAGATGGAGGAGTGTGTTTTCGTTCACCCAGCACTCTGGAAATGGCAGGAAGTAAATCAATAAAGCTAAACTGAGGACACCGAGATACCACTATAGTCTAAACACCGAGCATATCCACTTCTCATTTCTGATTGGTCAGAATTTGACCAGTGACAATAAGGCAATATTTCAAGGCATGTCTAAGGTACGATACATGATGTGCATCATCTATAGGTTTGTTAACAAACTGTCAGGAAAATGATAAATCGATGATATAAAAAGTTATAAAACGTGTATTATGACGTCAAGATCAATGCTACATTGTCATATCATCCAGCCTTACTGTTCATTACAGCTTCTCATGCTGTTTTGGTTTTTTTTTTTCTTTTGGTAACTCAGCACTGCTCTAAATTAAAGCTTGCCCTTGGTGTGTTCACTCCATATTTAAATAAATGAAATGAAATGAAATGAAAGATCACAGGGAGGGAGGTACTGACAAGTGAGGTCTCCGGGATGGACTAGGGATGAAGCTCCTGGAAACCTTCCAGCAAACACACGCACACGAGATCTTCAGTTACATAAATCAACGTGATGCTCTCTCAGTCTGGTGGAGGCTTCCAACTCGATAGCCTCTCTCAGGGGAATTAATGGGTGAGCAACAGAGTCACTCACACGTCCACTTTCGCCGGAGTGCGAGATGTGCTAGACGACTCGAGGGAAAGAGGAACGACTCTACGTTGTCTTCAGGTATCTCTCCAAAATCTGAATCCAGGGCCCATCAATTATTCTCCATCAGTCATTTATTTGGCTGACAGAGGAGGTCAGTGCTGAAGGTCAGAAGGCCAGCATGGGTGATCCATCACGGAAGAGAACGGTGGAAGAGGGGGGGAAATAGGAACAGGGATGGGCTGACTGAAAAGGGCTGGAGACAAAAGAAAAGAGAGGAAGACGAACATGTCCACTCGGAAATGCTGCTGTGAAACCTAAGCCCCGGGTGGGAAGTGTTTGATCACTGTTTCTGCGCCTCCCAGGGAGGAAGTAGAGCATTGTTCGTGTGGGTACTGGATCAGGGTCAATTACCATCATCTCCTACTTTCACTGTCACCTCTGTGCCACAGCTAAATCTGTCACGGCTTTAAAAAAGCAAGCGAATAAGCGATGCTGCTACACTCGTACTCGATCTGTCTGCTTTTCTTGTCTTCTACTCTCATCCTGCATTAGCTCGTCTTGTGTATTTTACATTTTGCTATTTCATTAGATCACTGTGCTTTCTCACCATTCCACACCTGGCTTGGCTCATAACAGGAAGCAATTACCTGATGAGTGGGAGAAAGTTAAAAAAAAAACATTCCAAGTGCCGGGATTGAGAAACCACAGACCATGCCCGCCACCAATTCTGACCTCCTCCTCATCCTTGTGCTTTTCCAGGACATGAGCTCATTGTTGATTTATTATGGCAGCCTGTGTCCTGCAAGTGTCATGCATGGAGATCCAAACACTACAGGAGACAGGCGGTGCCACTGGGGAAACCTGATGCGCGATTCAGAGAACAAACAGCCATGCCAAAGAAAGCCACACCCTGCTCTGAGCCCGTCAAAGAAACCACAGCTAAAAAAAAACAAAAGGGGGTATGGAGAGAAGAATAGGATAGAGGGATTTGCTATTGAATAGTTTCCTCTAGTTCTATGTTTAATGGAGGCTTTCGTGGAGAAGAGGAACGAACTGATGATCAACCTACACAATGAGCATAGAGACGTGGGGGAGTGGAAAGGAGGGCGAGAGAGAGAGAGAGAAAGAGAGAGAGAGAAATGCAGCAAGATGCAAGAGGTAGGAAAATGATCAAAAAAGAGATATAATTTTTATACAACAAAAGAACTAGATCAAGCAAAGCAGTACAGTTAAGACTGTGCAAAGAAGCCCCCAAGACAATCCAGCATCAAGCAGCAGGGTGCAAGATACAGAAACATCACACAGCTTGAGGTTAGGGATCATACACGAACATCTGCGAGGAGTATGAGCTGGACATTCTATATGTGCCAAACCACGGAGTAGTAGAAAACAACAAAGCTGCAACAGATCCTCTGGGATGTCTTTATGCAGAGAGATAAACAAGTAATAGAGAACCGAGCAGACATCATGGTAATAGATAGAAGTGGCAATCCCAGGTGACTGCAACATCCAAATCACAGATTTTAAAAAAAGTTGTTGTTTTTTTTTTTTAAAAAGCTGGAGAAATACCAGGAAGTAGGGGGGGGGGTGTAGTTGAGAATGCCTAAGGATAAATCCACGGTTGTTCCATTGATGACATCAGCATTCAGAGCCGTGATCCCGAGACTGGAGACAATCCAAGATTCGCATTTACATTTTCAGCATTTGGCAGATGGCCTTATCCAGTGACTTACAGAAGTGCTTTGAAGTCTCCATTAAAAACAGAAGTGCAAAGCAAGTTAGAAAGGAAATCACCTTATTAATGATGTGACCCTGCATAGTTCCCATCCACATCACCAGCCTTTTCAAAACATCTCTCTACCCACAAGAAAAAAATATTAAGCAGTAGAGGAGTTTATATATGGCTAAAAACTCCATTCAATGGCTTGCTTCCATTCTGTGGGGTTGCTATACCTTAATCTGTTATATTTTTTATACAGTTTTATGCCGGATGCCATACCTGAAGCCGCCCTCCCATTGGTTGGTCTTTGGGCTGAAGCTGTGCATGCATTGCCCTTGGTGGCTGGGTTGGGTGGTAGGTTGGAAGCCTTGCTCAGGGGCCCGGCAGCAGCAGCCCTGATTTCTGGGCTTGAGTCCCTGACCTTCCGATCGACAACCTCGGAGTCCTAATCTCCTGGGCTACCACTATTCCCCCAAAAGACCACTGAGAAAAAGCTACATTTTCAAAATGTGAATGGGGCCTCTATATATATATATATATATATACATATATATACACATATGTATGTGTATGTATATATATACATACATACTGAACTACCAGATAAAACGGCAAATCTATGCAAACTACATAGCAATCAACCTATGCATTTCATTGGTTGCATCTGCCAGTGGGTATATAAAGAGACACACATTTTTGTAAGCTTCTAGAGCTGTTTCCACAGTGACAACGGAAAGTTATCATGACACTAAATGCTACATTTCAATGCCGCCTTCCACTTTTACCTTTATATTATTGAAGTACACCACTCTCGAAACTGTCCTTTGTGTATTTAGAAAGGATGGTGGAAAGATTGAGAGATAACACCATGCAAAGATAGAAGAGATGGAAGAAGTAAAAAGGACATGGAAAGAAACGGAGAGAATGAACGAGGGCGCACAGGAGACAGAGAAAGAGAACAAACTAGAGAGGCCTAAATAAAAGGGGCATTGAGTTGCTTGGTGAACTGGCAGCTCAACAACGGCAGAGCAGTGCATACTGGGCCTCTTTGTAGAGGAGGAGACACAAGATCAAGCCAAACAGTCTTCACCCCTCACAGAAGAAAAAAATAGAAGGAGAAGGGGGAAAAATCACCAGAGAAAGAATGAGGAGGAGAGAAAATACACAAGGAAGCTTTTTGCTAGAATAAACATTTCTCTGCAAAGTGTTGATCTGCTGTCTGTCGGGTGCCAGGCTGCTCTCTCTTTCTTTTGTCTGCCACTTCCCTCCCCCATCTACTTGGACTGGAGCAGAAAGAGCAGGTCAGCACTGCTATTTCTACTCCCTCACATTAGACATGCAGGACGTAGAACCCTTTCTGCACGGCAACATGAAGGTAAATCAAATTCAGCCCACAAATGTGGAGTAGGTTAGCAGAGACCTCGGGTGGCTATGTGTGAAAAGGAGGCAGGTCTACACAAGAACAAGGAAAAAAAAAAAACAACAACCGAGGGACAAATGTGGCATATCAGATGATCATCCCATGATGCCGGCCCCTCCTGCGGTGACACAGGTGCATTTCACAATCATATAACCTACAAAAAGGCTTCATTTTCATGAGCAGACAGTAGAGCTGGAAAATGACTGTCATCTCTGGGTGTACAAAATTATGGCTTATGGTGAGAGCACCTGAGAGCGAGAGACAGTGGGGGGGACATACAATGGAGTGGTGCTGATGTTGCTATTGAATGCAGCACTGGCTAAAAAGTGTGATGGATGATGTGAAATTTGACCAAGTGGCAAATAGATATGGGGTGTGGGGCACTTGATAGAACTCTCTGCAGACACAAACCTGCCAGCCTTGTGGGCCAAGAGAGTTGAGGTGGGCTAATTATATGCCAAGGGCAAACAGGCTCACGCCTGACAACAAAAAAAGAAGGTGAAGTAGATAAAAAAAGAAAAAACCTGAAAGCTAGAACCTCATTCGGCTGCCTAATGTCAGTGTCACTCACGTTCTCTGCTTGCGATAACGACCTGAGAGCCAAGAGAGGAAGGGGGGGGGTGTGGGGGGGCATGGGTGGTAGGTGGAAGAGGCGAGCTAACATTAACGGTAACAGCTTTATCAGTACCGCAACATTCCAAACGTCCTGCACTGCCTCAACCCAGCCAGACACTGTCCAGACTCCCTGCTCGCTCGGATAAGAATGCAAAAGCCAAGGTGGTCAAACATGAATAAAATAACAGCCCTCACAGCTCAGTGAAGGTCGCTGACCTTAAAAGGAGCTTGCCAATTAGCCGCCCCGGCTATGCCACTCGCAAACCGTTAAGGTCTGGCTGTATCACAAGGGGCACCCAAGGTTCTAAAAGGTGACACGCTGAACTCCTACTGCTAAACATGCAATAAAATAAGTGGCTGATTCCATAATTTGTTGCCCATTGGCAATACATTTACAAATCTGTACATAAAATAAAGGTGGAAGACATTTTAAACAACTTTTGTATTAATTCTGTGCTAAACAAACTCAACACTTAGATTTTATGAGCGCTTAAAGGCACCCCAATCCTCAAAATACCCATCTTGTATTTATTATGCATAATAAACATTTCATCTCATAAGCTCATCTTTTGTGTTAATAGATGCTACAGCATAAAATTATACAGCTGTCACTGCAGGCCGTAGTGACTCCATGTCAGGTGTCAGACGACCAGCAGGTCAATAAACTCAATACACTGCAGCCTATAAAAAGCATGTCTCAAAGGGACAGCGATTCCATGCTATCTTACGAAGATCTAGCATAATCATGCACACTATGACTTGTTTCAAAGGACATTTCAAGATCCGCCGTAAATGGCGACGCACATTATCCGGTCGAAATGCAATATCTGTCTTTTTAAGGAGGATGAAATAAAAGAGGAGTACGTAAAGCCATATGGTCTATCGCGGTAACTTGGTCCAAATGTTCTCTTTTAAAATGTTTGAAATGTCAGGAAGCGGTGTCATGTCTCCATCGGTCTATAAACAAGATTAGCAACAGACCACAAATAGACGGAAATATCATCTGAATATTCATGCTACTTCACAAGCTTCTGATAAAAATCACAATACATGAATAATACATGGCGGTACAAGGATCATCATGCAAAGCAAAACGTGTTAACAAAGTGCGAGACAAAGCACTGGCCCATTTAACAGGCACAACTGCACTCGGCTAAGAAAGAAACAAAAAGGTTAAAGTTATTAGATGACTAAAATCAAACTGACAAACACGCGGTGCTCATTTAGATGTCCGTGACACGGTCAACACATGACAGAATGGTCCTGTAGGAGCAACAGTGCCTTATAAAACGTAGCCATGGAGGGTGACGAGTATTTATCAGGACACCGTCCAATGAAGAAGCAGTGGCCCGATTCGAAACATCCGTCAGCGTGATCCGAGAACCGGAATGCAACCTTCATTACAATGTATTGATCAAGCCAAAGACCCTGAACTCATCAATCTGTTCCCTTCTTGCTCAAGACATGAAAACCACACCTTGCAAAAAAAAGGTGCAGTTAGCAGTTCTGGCCCAGAAACCCCAGGATAAAAAGGGCTACATTTCAGCAGTCAGGATGTGCTTCATGTCCAGCTGTAGAGACGGAAGAGAATGAAGATTTCCCCAAAGACAGACGATGATCACAAGGAGGAGGGGCAACTGAGTCTCGGTGGCTTTATTGGGAGCCCTGTGAGCTGAAGCCATGGATCTTGTTTCTCCCTGATGTCTTACAGCGTGTCACATTTGGAATCAAAATCAAATCCATCTCCTGCTGATAGTGCAGTTGTTTTAAGTGCCAGGATGTGCAAGGCCACATGTGCACCATTCATCTTCTGACAATGTAAAGCCTGACAACTCTACAGCACAGAACCTAGGCTCGATTTGATCAGGCCCTGAGCTATGATTCTTTCCTCCGTAGTCAAGCCATAGTCATGTCGTTAAACAAGTTCTCGGCATTAGGTGATTTAAGGTTACTTGCTCGTATATAAAACAAACACATGCTTTGTTGGATGAAGAATATCCCTCTGGGCCATGAACCATGAGCCAGATTTACAGGGACTAGGTCAAAAGGGTCAGGCTTGGCCAAACACTATGCTCTAAACAGGCTAAAGTGGTTCAAGGTGTACCAGGAGCTGCTGTAATGGTGCGTGCAGACATCACAGAGATCCTTAACAACCCTAGAGATGGAAAATCTTTTAAAAAACGTCGGTAAATTGTGATGCCAGGATCAAGCTCTTGGAATCTGCTAAATAAGGTTGGATTTTTCATGGTCTGGCTTATTCTGTGTAGAAATGGCGTCCCTGTTTAATCCATTCAGATTTAATTTAGTGGGATTAAGGGAACAATTGGTGTTTCTGGCCCTTTGCATTAGTAGGACTCATTTGTATTGGAACAGAACGGCAGTCTCTATAATCCCAAAGGACTATATTAATTAGGGAGTATTCATGAAGTTGTTTAATACAATTCTTAACAAAACACATTGATTTTCAATTGATCAAAGTGCCTAAATTTGGTGTTTCAAAGCCTTCCTTACCTGTTCCTTAGTGTTACAGACCCCAGGATTGAGATACTCCAGGAAATTTGGTTGTAGTTTATTTTGAAGGGGGCAGAATATGTGTAAGGTCACGGCAATGTGGCATGGACTGTTCAATGGAGTGTTTTACCAAATTTGGGCTCTTCAGTACCAGAATGATGCTACATGACTGATAGGACTGCTAAAAAAATGTGATTCTGCCTTTATACAACACTCAGGCTCTCTCCAGCAGTAAGATTAAGTAATCTCCAAAAGAAACAAAACATGGCATATAGCTGTCCTTAAAGCTGTCAGTTGTATCACTCATATACATGTATAAGAACAAGTTTCAGAGACAAAAGCACTTAAAAACTTATTTCCATTTGGCAAAATCAGGCCAACAAACCCATTTGAGCTGGCATTCCTCCAAATATATATATATAACATTATCTTAGCGATATCAAGTATATCCATTATATAAACTATATACCAATTATCTTATTCTGGGCCACTAGTAAGAGCTGTGCAGGAAAAGAAAATGAACGAGCCCAGTTACGAGTGAGTGCCTCTTGCATAAGATAGCATTGACTTTGAAGGTTCGACAAGATTGTGAACTCAGTCAACTGTGGCTCCCCACTTACAAATTTGTCCCTGGTTGAAAGGTCTCATGCTCACCGTGGCCTCATATACCCGCCCCCACTCTCTCAAAGCACTGGAAATCCAGGAAGCAGGTTAGAATCCACATTCTTTTCGTCACGCCAAGAAACGCTTCATTAGCAATAAAAATGCAAGCCGTGGAGAAGAGCAGTGGAGGGCGAGGAGAAATGAAAGCAGGATGGATGGCTTTGAAGGGGTTGGGGGGTGGGGGGAGTGCTGGGTGGCGCCTTGAAAGTGTACTACGTTCAATTAGGCTTTGGGGAATATTCATTAACCCAGTTTTAGGAAGGGATAGTCATAATGGCTAAGCTGATTCATGATGCCATGGGTAAAAATGAGAAAGGCTTTAAAAGGTAGGCCATTACAAAGCATCAGTGGTACATCAGGATCTATTAAAAATAGCCATGAGGAAAGCTGCTGCAAAGAGCTGTAATGGAGTACATTTAAAGAAGTAATGGCTCCCTGAGCTTATCAAGTATATAAAGAATGAGATAAGGTTATCTCGAGCATTTGATGGTGCCTTTAAGCTTCGAGTAATGGTGGTTATCTGTCTGCGCAGGCATAACTCATATAGAATAGTCTCCCCTCTTTACTTAAATATATACCCCTCTCTACTGTTGGTAATAGTTTCCTAAAATCTGCTGCCTCAATGACATTATTCAAACGGTCAGACTATTAAACAAAGCTCCCCACATGAGTCAGATGAGCCCATCGATTTTCTTCTGCAACTAACACACCACCTCGATGTTAAAATCCAGGATGACAAGCCATATGAGCGACGTGCATCATCACACACACGTTACATATTTCCAAACCTGCTCAGCCATAAGCGCTGAGGCCCACCTTACAAAGCAACAAGCGGCTGCAGCACGAGTCAGTCCAGAGTTATTTCAATCATTATTTACAGCCTCTAGGCTGCAATTAAGCAAAGTAATGAATGTGGCTGCCCTCCCCACCACCACCTCCACACCATTACCACCACCACCACCACCCTATTCAAACTAGCCTGGCATGCTATTAATCCTGCCTCACCGACCCATGTGCCTCTTGCAAGAAAAAGGGAAAATCTGCAGGCACTATTGGAAAACAGACACAAAGCAACTGATATGTCCATGATAACATTTAATGATTTTTATGAAAACCCTCACAGTAACACGGTACCATTCTGATTAAATGCCATGGTTGCATTTGCGGAAATTGCCGAGTGGAGTGTGAGGCCTCTCGTGGAGCTACATCTCGTGAAAATCGGGAGCGCTACAGGGGGCCACCATTAGCGGATGGTGTTTCATTAGCACAGTCTCTGGCCATTAGCTTCCCCACTGGGCTGTGCAACATGCATAAAGGTAGGGCAGCGCGGATCTGGGGCTGAATTATCAAGGGATTTTCAATGCTCATACAGGATAATAGGTTGGGAGGATGTTGAAGCTTGCACAATAAAGAGGACATTGAGCACTAGTGGCCTTGAGCCTTGCTTATTGGCTGATCTTGCCAACCTGGTAGAATGGAACGTGCCCCCATTGGAGGACACAGAATGGTGGGGGGAGTGGAATGGGTTGAAAGGGTAAAGAAAGCAAATGGTGACCTCTAACCCGTGACATTCTCCTTGCCTTCACTCTGTCCCTCTCTCATTCTCTACGGCTGCCTCTAACACCCCTCCCCCACGTCTCTTCGTCTCTCTGAGACTACCTCATGCTCTCCACTAGCATGTGAGATCTGTAGCCAATGTGTGAAATCCAGCAGCAGCTCCCAGATCCACTCTGTTCAGACGTGGACTCTAATCAAATGCAAGCCCACAAAAGGAGCTGACACCACGGTGAGGGTTCTCTGAGGCAATAATTACTGAGTGTGCTTCATTTGGTTGCAGCACATCAAGACACCATCAAACCATTTACAGAGCAGCTGGATATGAGCGTCATTCACACGTTCATTTCAAACTGTCACTGGGAAAGCATTGTTCCGAGGTGGTGCAGCTTCTAAAATGAGAATGATTTTGGCCCTGGGGGTAAAATTCTTGTTTCTAATTAAAAGCACCTGGTTGGATGTATGTAAAATCCAATTCTGTTTCCCATACCAGTACACATTCCAAAAAAAATCAGCAATGATCTGAAAATAACACTTATAACACATGAGCACCAACTGATGTGAAAGCTTACACGAGTTTAGATTCATACAGGGTGAGCCTAATCATAACTTTTACTTGAACATACAACCATTACACTAAATTTGTTATGCTGTTTTTATTTGTAATATTCTCAGCACAGTTGTGTCAGAAATTCCCAAAGAAAGAGAACATTTCCTAGCTGAATGATGCAGACTCCTTATTACAGATGCATGAAGTCTTTCAACGTTTTCTGTCAATCGAACTGTCTGTGCCTTGCCAAGCGGTTTAGTTTTCAAGGCAGAAGTGTTTTTATAGAAAAAGTTTAACCCATTTTTTATATGCGTTCCGGGAGGACAGGAATATCGAACTTAATGTGAAATAGCCGTCGAATGACAATCACACAGCACATGAAAATGATCAATTATCTCTCTGGGTGACCCTTTATAAGCCCATAAGAAGTCCATTCCACACCACCTTCATTCACTCAAATTCTTTTGATGAGATCAGGTTGGAAATGCCTCAGTGACCAACCAGGAAGTAATATAAATAGAAAATTCTTCTCTCCTTGATCTCAGGAAAGCCTTGTAAGACCAGCCTGAAATAGGCTTCATTTATTTGGAATGGGAATGGGACACTGCCTTCATTTCCCAAATGGCCAGTGAATAGCTCTCAAACAGTAGACACGTTGGACACGCTCCACGAACATAAAAGCTCCAGAAGTCATTTGGAGATGTTTTGCGAGCTTGGGGTTTTAACGACAAGGATGCTACGCAAGAGAAAAGCCTGCTTTGCCAGGTACTTGTGAGCTGGATACATGTCCTTTCATTTGCTTTGCTTTGAAAGTCTTATGATGATTGTTCTCCTGATCGAACGAAGCATTTTAACGTGTAAGGCACGTGCTTGGATTGTGGTCGCAATTTTATATTAACGACATCGCATAAAACTGAATCCAAGCCAAATCCAAAGTGACCATGCATGATGATTTTTTTTTTATAGGTCCACATGCATGCAGGTACTGAATATCCACAATGCACAATATCCCAACACTCTATACAACATTTTTTCCCTATAGGTGAACCATTATTTGTCTTAAACATAAAAGGATGAATGAAAACATCATCATGGGTGACACGGTGGGTCAGTGGGTAGCACCGTCGCCTCATAGCAAGAAGGTCCCGGATTCGATCCCTGGGTGGGGCGATCTGGGTCCTTTCTGTGTGGAGTCTGCATGTTCATTTTCATAACAGCTTATTCCTTTTCAGGGTCACGGGGGACCTGGTGCCTAACCGGCAGCATAGGGCGCAAGGCAGGAACAACCCTAGACAGGGCGCCAATCCATCGTAGGGCACACACACACACACACTCAAACACTAGGGCCACTTTAGAGATCAACCTAATCATGCATGTCTTTGGACTGTGAGAGGAAACCGGAGTACCCGGAGTAAACCCACACAGACACAAGGAGGACATGCAGACTCCACACAGAAAGGACCCAGACCGCCCCACCTGGGGATCAAACCCGGGACCTTCTTGCTATGAGGCGATGGTGCTACCCACCGAGCCACCCTGAAAAGGAATAAGCGGTTAAGAAACTGAATGAATGAATAATGTTATAGAGTCTAGTAGCGCCTGTGCATGAAAATGAACGTGCAGTTTTCACGTTCTACGTTCTCTGATGTTCCTAATAGATTACTACTTAGTTGGTGCATACACACTTTGTCTGGTTTGTCTAATTAAAACCAAGACCTAAAGGTAAGAAACGTGGCTCTTCCTCTAACTGCTGACAATTAAAATGTTCGATTTTACAAGCAAACCCAAATTTACCTAAGCCGCTCCATCCCGTTTTTCCATTGTTTTCTTCTCGGCAGCGAAGCACGCAAATTTCACGATGTGGAAACTCTGCAGGCTTTTCACAAAAGCTATTTCTTTGTTGTTTTTTTTTTTTATGCAGGTCGGTGATTAGAAGCAGAGCTTGAACTTTTATTGGAGTACAAACCAAACAACATGGCTCTTAAGCCCACAGAACAGTGTAGCTAATTGGTTAAACATGTCTGAAGCTTGTTTTCACCCACCATAGACCCGAACCACACATGGAGCTGATGCGATACACATACACACTCTCACACACTTCCACACAGACAGAAACACAAAACACCTTACAGGGCACATATTCACAGCCACACAAAGGACATTTGATAACTTTCTCTTGGAGTAGTGCACACACACACACACACATACATAGTAAGGACCTTCCATTGTATGGACCTTCCATTGACCTTTACATAAAAGCTGCAGTTTTTGTGGAAAAATAGAAAGAAAAAAGTTGTCCGTTGTCCTTATGGGGACCAAGCAAATGTCCTTGTAGGGACTTTTAAACCCCACCAGGATATAAATGCAAGCTCACACACACACACACACACACAAACACCCCACCACAGCACCTTACAAACAACATGTTCACACACACCAGAAGGCACATTTGATACCCTGTTTTCCTTTGTTTTTCGTATTCAACTCCTAGCCACACATACACTTGAGAAACACACAAAAGCATGGCCTTGAGGCCAGAACAATGTTTCATGTGTATGTTATATATACATATATTTTTTTTACCGTTGAGAAGCGGCTGTCCCTGCAGTAGGGTTTCAGGAATCGGTGCATCATACACATCTTCAGAAAAACCAGGTCTGCATGGTATGGAGCTTCTGCCTTCTGTGCCAGTCTGCAAAATCATAGAGTGACTCATCAGTGCACAATTAACATTCCCTAACCCATGGCCCTTAACCTCTCCACACTCACACACTCACACTCACACACACACACACTCACAAAGGCAGCACCTGTTTTATAGCAGGACAGTGAATGCAATTAGGCTAATGAGGCCGGCGAGGTTAAGTGTTCTACTGCGGAGCGTGGCAGGAAACGAGAACAGCGGCCGTTTTGTTTTCCACCAAGCTTGTGCGAAGGCCAGTGATCGATCGGCAGCATTAGATCTGCCCCCGGCTGGTTCAGACGCTTCAACGGCTCTGTCTGATCAGTGGCCTTCGTTCGGAGTGAAACAACACTTGTGATGTGAAGTGTTTTCTTTTGGAAAAAAAAAAAAACAATACAGGAGTTGGGAGTCTGTGTATGCCAACTTCTCGCAAACTTCTCACTGCCTACGCTGACCTTTACATCAAATTGCCCTAGGACTCCTCCCCTACCCCTACCCCTACAGCCCCCCTCCCTTTAAAACCATCACCAATCCATGGTCTTAATACAATCCCTTTTGTGAGGGGCCCTAAAAGAATGCGAGCTCCAACGCAACACAGCATCACAGCTATTCATTCCACTTGCACTCTTTCAATCGGCGGAATTTCAATGAAGACAAGGCGAAGGAGAACAATAGCTGGTTATCACTCAGTTACCAGGACACCTTACACACAAACCAGGGCTTGCTAAAGATGGCCTTTATTAGTAATCAGACAGAAAGTAAGTAGAAACAATAAAATCAAAAGGAAAGAAAGCTCAAACATCAAGAACATGATTTAAATTTCAGAGTTTCAGGGATTGTGTCGTTTATTTATTTATTTATTTATTTATTTATTTTTACAAGATCTTTTTACAAGATATTTTTACTTTATTTCTGAGTGTATGGTGGATGTAATGCATGCAGTCTGGCTACCATACAGCCTACTACATTCATATATACACCACTACTATTGATAATACATCATTAAAAGCCTGACTATCAACCCTGACAGATTGCTGAATTGCTTTTTGATTCCTCATGTGGCAGTTTCTACACATCATTTACACTCAACGGTCCAAGCCAGAGCTCATGAGGCAGGGAACCCAACTGCATTTAAGGTGCGCACAGTTTCATCGTGCTGTTTGGACATGAGGAAGAACTTTAGAGCAGTTTCCAAACAGCAAAAGCAAATGCTTTTTCGAGAACACACACACACACACACACAGAGTTATTATGGCAGCGTGGTGCGTTGTGGAGGTGAGAAGAGAAAGAGAAAAGTGCGTGAACAGAGAGAATGCGCTGCCGGGGAGTCAGGGGGAAGGCGGCTGAGTTGCGCGCAGAGAGCCGGAGCGCAGGCGGCTGCCGGACCGCGTTTCCTCAACACAAGCCGAATAAAGGAGCGGTGAGGTTCACGTTACCTGGAGTGCTGCTGTCAGGAGGAAGAGCACAAGCGAGCCCCGGCCTAAGCGTAGCTCCATTGAGACACTTTTTTTCTTGTCCGTTATTTGTTTCTGTCTCCGATTGAATCCCGTGGTAAATATCCCGCTTGGATTTCGGGGTCCCGGTTAATGCGCAAGCCGCAGCGGCATGAAGCTCTCCCTCCGCCCGTGTATCCGCTCTGAGCGCCTCGCTGGTACTGAGGCTGCGACTCCGTTAGTGAGAGAAGGGAATACACACACGCACTCCTCTACTACACACACTCTACTACACACACACACACACTCACACTCATCCAGGATCTTCTCTCAAACACGCCTCCTACTGGCTGCTCCGCTTTTCAGAACATTTCCTCTCTGCATCTTCTAAAGACTTCCCTCTTTCCTTCCCTCCGTCCTTCTTTCCTTCCCTCCCTCCGTCCTTCTCTCCTTCCTTCCTTCTTTCCTTCCCTCCTTCCTTTCTTCCTTCCGTCCGTCCTTCCTTCCGTCCTTCTTTGCTTCCCTCCTTCCTTTCTTCCTTCCGTCCTTCCTTTCTTCCTTCCGTTCTTCCTTCCTTCCTTCCGTCCTTCCGTCCTTCCTTTCTTCCTTCTGTTCTTCCTTCCTTCCTTCCTTCCGTCCTTCCTTTCTTCCATCCATCCTTCCTTCCTTCCTTCCTTTCTTCCTTCCGTCCTTCCTTTCTTCCTTCCATCCTTCCTTCCTTCCTTTCTTCCTTCCGTCCTTCCTTCCTTCCTTCCTTTATTCCTTCCGTCCTTCCTTTCTTCCTTCCGTCCTTCCGTCCATCCTTTCTTCCTTCCGTCCTTCCTTTCTTCCTTCCTTCCTTTCTTCCTTCCGTCCTTCCTTCCTTCTGTCCTTGCTTCCTTCCTTCCCTCCTTCCGTCCTTCCTTCCGTCCTTCCTTCCATCCTTTCCTCGGTTTCTCAAAGAAGGTCGTGTCTAACTCTTTCTCTAATCACTTCTCACTTCATCTCTCCTCATTGTGCATCCCTCATTTATTCCAAACCTAGAAAGCCTTCAAGCTAACTTCTCAACCTTCATTTGTTTTGTTTTTTTTTTTCATTTTCCCTCATTCTTCATTCATTCCTTCATTTCTTTGTGTCTTTAGAAGCTGCGGCAGATTTGACGGAGATGGAGGGATGCCATAAAACCAAGAGAAAGAAAAAGCTGTGAAGGTCCAGTCATAGAAAATTCCTTTCCTACAAATGCGCCAGATAAGCGAGTGAAAAGAAGAGACACTGAAAAGCGAGGCCATTGGCGCCACTGCTTTATAGGTACGCGCTCTGAACAGACGAGAAATCAGTTTGGAAATGGAGATGGACATTTCACTTCACGTGTCTCCACGTGGACCGTCTCCGTCATTGGGTTTTGATGGAGATGAAGAATCTGTGAGTGTTTATTCTGATCTAATCTCCAGCCGTGTAGGTGATAGATGATGTAGGCTTCTATATAAAAATCAAGGTCCTTCTGTTAGATAAAAGCTATGTAAATACTGATCATGTTTACTTATATGAACTAGTAAGTAAGTCAGTAAAGGTGTATTTATGTAGCACTTATCCAAGATTGACTACAAAGTGCTTCACACCAACAAACAAGAAGAAATCTACATTCACATGTGAATAAAGCGTAGGTTAAAAACTAGAGAGGTGCATTTCCTGAAGAAAATGCGAATGTGATTGCAGCAAAGCAGTGACTTTAGCATCAGCACTATTCGCATTAGAGAGTGTGTGTGTGTGTGTGTGTGTGTGTATGTGTGTGTGTGTGTGTGTGTAAGCACATAGTTTGGGGCGGAAGATGCCAAAACATTTGCTTAGACTCATGATTGTGT
>JAOVYV010000042.1:2548560-2567666 GCA_025674545.1 Hassar affinis | reverse complement strand
AATAGTCATGAAAATAAAGAAAATGCATTGAATGAGAAGGTGTGTCCAAACTTTTGGCCTGTACTGTGTATATATAAGTTCATGATATCAAAAGTCCAGAAGTTAAGATATTATATTATTAATAATCTTACTTAAATTAACTTAAATTGACTTAAATAATAGGCTAATTTGTTAATATTTTGCAAAATAGAGTCAGATTTGTTAGAAAATATCTCTGCAGAAATAAAAAGTAGAATACAAAAACAGTCCAGTGCACACCTCTAGTTATGATCTCATGAACTGGGAACTTGAGGTTGAGGAACTGTCCGAGCTTCTGTTTTTCTGGAGAAGAATAATTCAAATTGAATTTACAAAACATATAAACAACCTTCCATTTTAGGCCAAGCCCATTTCAGGTTTAAGTCCAAATTCAGATACAGATACAAACATAGTCATTGTGCTACACTTTGTACAGAGACACTTTGTATAATCGATTCATCCTCTTATTTTTCGGGAGTTTAGACTCTAACATGTGTTTAAAGATGTTACAACATGAGAGTTCGAGCCAGAAATAAATCTGTGCCTGGGTGTGTTTTTTAAAACGTAATCTAGTTTAAAACCTGCGTCTAATTTTAAAACCATGGTTCGCACTTTATTGCAGGTTGTTATGGATGGTAATGAGTATCTAAATTGTTCCATGAGCATTATGAAGCTATGTAGCCCGTAATGATACGCACACAATTTTCTCAAATTACACACTTTAAAGAAACACATTTCACAGGACAAACAAGGAGGAATGGAGACCAACAGAGCATTGCATCACTTCAAAGCCATGGGGGCTGAAATATGATGGTTAGGGTTTCATGTGTGATTTTTTATTTTTTTTTGCTTTGGATGCCTTACTCATTCCACACACTTGTGTGACAAAGTCTCTAGGCTGTACTTTGCATATCTGAGCTATGACGCCACTGTCATGAGACTCTAACTGCTAAAGGTAGAATCCAGCACACTCCAGCCTGTAACCCAAGTTTGGTGATATCTGTGCTCAAATTACCAGGTTCTGCGCTCTGTCCTGAAGTGGTTCATTTTCTGTCATCTGATTAGTCTGAGAGTCAGATTACATTCCAGAAGGACCACAGACCTGCACAGTGCTATGTTTTCCCTAGCACTCAACACATTTGGCTTGGATTTACGGACACTAATGACTGGTTTTCGGCTAAGTGATGTCATTAATAATTATATGATAAAGATATCATTAATAATCATATGATAAGGATGTTGGCATTGGGGTATTAAATTACATCTCAATTATTCCAGCAAAATAACATTTCTAGATAACATTCTCAATTCACTTGTGCCTATGATGGGATGAGGTGATGATTATTTCTCACTAACAGCACAACCTTAAGTGTCAGTTTTATCCAATTATAGTTACATTTAACATTGTTTCTTGGAACATCCATGAAACCAGAAAGTTCCTGTTATCTCTTCCAGCTCTAAACACCTTACAATTAACAAGTTTATATTACTACACATATTTGTTTTATAATAATCTTTTACATGAAATTGTAAATCAATTCAACTACGTTCACATGATAAACCTTTCTTGTGGTGTTGTATTAAATACAGGTGAAAGATGAATGCACTCATAATCTTTAGCAAGAACAATTCCCTAGTGTGCTCAGAAATGACTTGAACACACAATCACACATTTGTTAGAACTATAAGAAATACAAACCAAAAAGTTGGGATGCTTTCTTAAAATGCAATTAAAAACTGAAATCTATCATTTGTTAATTCAGTTGAAGCTTTATTTAACAGACGCAAGGACAAAGAAAAGATTTTCAGTGTTTTCACTGATGAACTTAATTCTATTTGTTAAATGTAAACAAATTTCGAAATTGATGCATGCAACACACTCAAAAACTTGGGACAGAGGCGTGTTTACCACTGGGTCACATCACCTTTTCTTTTAATTATACTTTTTAATCATTTGGGAATTGAAGATACTAATTGTTGCTGTTTTGCAAGTGGAATTGTTGCCCATTCTTGATGTGTACTAGACTTGAACTGCTCACCAGCCCGTAGTCACTGTTGTCTGATTCTCCTCTTCATGATACGCCATACATTTTCAATAGGAGACAGATCTGGACTGTAGGCAGGCCTGTCAAGCCACACTGTTGTAATCTGTGAAGAATGAGGCCTGGCGTTGACCTTGTAAAAGTTGCATATGTTTTTTCAAAATACCGATATTAGCCACCATAAAACAATTTCAGGTTGCATTTCTTGCTGCAGTAATAGACTGTTAAGTGACAGTGATTTTCCAATGCACCCCTGAGCCCATGTGGCTACGTCCATCACGGTAGTGTAATGGTGTCTAAAACAATACCGCCTGAGGGCTCTATAGTCACACACATTCAGCAGCAGTTTCCATCCTTGGCCTTTACACATAGATTTCTCATGACACCATGATTCTTTTCATGATATTATGAACTGTAGATGGTGAATGACCAAAAAATGACCATTCTTTCATGATGTTTAGCACAAAGTGGTAAACCACAACCCATCCTCGCTTACAAAGACTAAGCCTCCTCTTATACTTAATCTTGATGACCTCACCTGTTACCAGTTACACTGATCATTGTGGAATCTTCCTTACTGGTTTAATCTTTTCAGTCTTATTTTGCCTCTGTCCCAAGTTTTTGTTGTGTCTTGCAGTCATGAATTTGTAAATTTATTTATATTTAACAAAAAGAAGTATTTTGTCATTGAAAACACTTTAAAAATCTATTCTTTGTCCCTTTGTCTGTTAAATAAAGCTTCAAGAAAAATTACAGGTTTCAATTTGTATTGCATTTTTATCAAGTGTCGCAACTTTTCTGGAAATGAGGTTTGTAGATTATAATGTTAATGTAGTAAGCCACACACCCACCCAAAACACACACACACACACATAGTGGTATCATAGTACCTTTTACACAAAGTATTTCCATATTTTGTTGTGCTCAATAGTCAACAGTCAGTAGTGTACTGACAGAAGAAGAAAGCTCAAAGATAACATAAAATAAGATATCAAATGGTAGGCTAATTAACAGAGAATGTGTGCTTGCTTTGCTGTCAATTTCTTTCAGTGACATACTGATAAAGGTCCTGGCAAAAAAAAAATGTGTTTAAAGTTCACGCTATTATGTCTCGTGTTGATAGCTATGCTCTTTCACACGTTTAAAAAAAACACTGACAGGAGTAGGTTGGGTGACTTTAGCTCTCAGGGAAAGCGATGTTGGTGAAACCGTGGCACGGTGGAGCTCTGCAGCTGTAATGAATGTCATTACGACGAGATAAGGCACTTCTCTGATTGCCACAGGGAAATTAAATTAGACTCACAGAGTTGTTAGATGGCACAATACTGCTCTTTTCACCAGTCTATCATTTTCCTTGAGAGGACTTGAAAGCTCCTTCTTTTCATCTGTCTAACAAGCAGACACTCAATTACAATTAATTAAACAATGCTCTGAGTGCACGGACAAAAATGCAACGGAAGGTATCACACTGCCAAAGACAACCGCTCCCATGATAACAGTGTGAGAAAAAACTAGAGACTCTAGGTAGGCAAAGAATACAGTCTATAATCCCAGTCTCAAATAACAGATAGAAAATGACAAGACATTTATTTAGGAAGGAAATTCTACATGATGTATAGGACAGGTATATTGATCTTGATTAGATAAAGCCTTGTTACATTGAGTCTCACATTAAAGTAGTTCTATGCAGTTTATTTCTTCAGTGTATTGTGTTAGTTTCAGGTCTATGATGAATTTGTTGTGGCATTTCGACTTTACACTGAAAATTTAGTAGTCTGATAAGCTGCTTGTGAAAACTATATTATGATAAGTTACATTATTCTTTGGAAAATGTCTTTCTCTGGTATACCTAATATACCTAATAAGAATGATAATATGTTTTGTTTACTGTATAAAGCCCCTTTCCAACACTGAAGGTTGTGGGGAAAAAAAGACTAACATGCAGTGAATAGAGACAGGTTGCAAGTGCATAAACTTGGTGTTGCTTTATTGGAGTAAATCCATGAATCACAATGCAAACCAATAGCGGGGATCTAAACAAAGTCAATGTCAATGTCAGATTTGTTTATAAAGTACATTTAAAAACAACAACCATTGACCAAATTGCTGTACAACCATCATAACAACAACCCCTTGGACAGACACTGACACAGACCACCAGTGTTCACCAATAATACTCAACCTCATCCTGAGTGAAATGCCAGGGAATAGAGATATGTTTTAAGCCTAGATGTAAAAACAGCCAATGTAGGGGCCTGTCAAACTGAAACTGACAACTCATTCCAGAGCTTGGGGCAACAACTGAAAAAGCACGGTCACCTCTATGCTTCAACCTAGAGTTAGGTCCCATCAACAGAAGTTGATCTGCAGTTTTAGGTGACCTTGATGGAATGTAAGGCTGTAGGAAGTAAAATGTATTCTAAAACATACAAGAAGCCAATGTAAATCAGCAAGAATAGGAGAAATATGCTCCTGCTTGCATGTTTTAGTTAACTAACTGCAAACACGAAAGAGAGCCCTGACTGGCATTGCAGTAATCTAGAGGAAATGAATGCATGCAAAACCCTTTCAAAGTCTCTGAAAGAAAGAAACGTCTGTACTTTAGAAAAGCCTCAGGTGAAAAAAAGCTAAATTTAACCTCCGAGCTTATCTGTTTGTCAAATTTGAAATCCCTACCAAAGATCATTCCTAAGTTCTTTACAGTAGGGGTTACACACGCATTTATAGAGCCCAGGTCCAGATTGGCTATATCACAGGCTCCAATTGGTCCAAAGACTATGATTTCAGTTGCATTTTCATTAAAATGTAAAAAGAATAATAAAAAAAGGCCATTCACATTTTTAGTTTAGCAAGACAGTCTAACAAAACCATTAAATAATGTTTATCCCCTTGTTCAGTGGCAAATAGATATGAACATCAACTGCATAACAATGGAACAAAACACCATAATCCAGTCCCAGTCTGGAGTATGTATATAGAAAATAAAATAGGCCCAAGAATAGAGCCCTTGGGAACCCCCACATGTGAACACAAAGTTAAAAATGTTTAATCAATCAACAGAAACTAGGAAAAGAGGAAAAGATACATACATGGATGTTTTACCATACAAAAGCAAGGCAAGACTTTGCAAAGAACTATGGTTCATAGTTATATAAACCTACAAACTAATCAAGACCTAACACAGAACAGGTGAACACAATCATGGAACAAACAAATGAACAAAGGGCAGAAACAGAACTAGGACAGAAACCATGACATGAAAAGGGAAACCATGACAAAGAGGAGGAAAGGGGAAAGTTGTGAAAGCAATGTTACGATAAAAAAGGAATGAAGAAGAACTTTGAAAAGTTTGGGGCCTAAAGAACTAAAAATCTGCTCCAGTTGCCCAGGAATACAGGGATGCTGGGTCTAAGAGAAATATGAAGGCTATGTATTGCTTTAAATGTTAGAAGATGCAAATGTTTAAACTTGATTTGCTGTGTAACTTGAGTACAGGTATCATATCTGCTGGGCACTTGGTATGAATCAGGAGTCTAGCAGATGAATTTTGAATACGCTGATGTCTATTTTATTTGATCAGAAATGCCAGTAAAGAGAGAATTACATTAATATAAAGGTAAGGCTATACATGCATTAAAGTTTCAGGCTAACGAAGGATTAAATTTGTGGAACTGATTAAAAGTAACATCAGAAAGTGACTTGACATGGGGTTTTAATGATTGGTTGTTAAATTTGAACAAGAGGGCTTAAAATGTATTCCCTATCAGTAACTAGACATTATTATTCTGAAACCATTATGGTTTCATTACACAGCCTTAAAGCATGGGGTCTCATCATAGGCATAAATCTTTATATTTATAATATGAATTATTTATATGCACAGGAAATCACTCAGTGAAAGACAGATAGGTAACACCATTTGTGATTATTATTAGTATTATTATTATGATTTAGAAAGTGGTTCAAGCCTGTAATCATGCCAAATCTTTTCTGAACAGCAAGCCCAGGAAACAGAAACAGCAAGTCCAGGAAGCCTTCCAGGAGCCAGCTCTTTTGTTCACACCACACAAAACTTATTGTAAAACCATCTGTCTTTTGGGTAATTTGTACTTCTGGCCAAGATGAAATATATAAACAATAAAAATGGTGGGACACAGGACTGACCCTTGAGGGTCATCCTTGTGTGACAGTGAAGCAGTGGAGGGTTTACACTTACTCTAAGAATCCACAGGAAAATAAAATATAAACTGAAGGTTATCCATGTCATGAAATGTCTTGTTCTGACCATATGCTCACACAAACAAAATATTTTGCCATATAAGTACAAGTACATGATTATATTTTGTGATTAGGTATCTTCCCGAAACAAACAAACAAAAAATGGGGTTTGAGTTAAACAAATTTGTCTATCCAGCCTGAGCAGACAGATTGAACACATCAGTGTATAAAACAGGATATGCATCATGCAGTCAGTGTGCATGGAATATTAAAAGCTTTTACATATATTAAATATAAAAAATGGGTATCATTATTCATAGATTAATCACACCGCCACTACTGGTCCGTTTTTAGCTCAGGGCTCTGATCTTTTATGTGTCAGCAGTGTAACTCAAAACATTTGTGGTTCCTCTTGAATGAATAAATGCTGATCTGTCGTTTTATATGGACGAAAGCAAATCTGCAACGTATCCAAGACACTCCTGCTGAAACAAGCAGTGCCCTCTATGCAATATGCCAAGGTAAGAAAAAAATACATATATAGTCAAGACAAATATGATTAAAACCAATATCTATTAGCAAGCAGGTAATACACCATCACATTTTTCTACATATCATACATTAGGTGCTCGTTGTTTTTAACTGTATCATTTTAAAGTCTGTATCATTTGTAAAACAGTTGAAAAAGACATGAAGTGTAGACTCTGATAAAAGGTTCTGGAAGGATTTTAAGGGTTTCTTGGATAATTAAGAATCCTTGGAACCCTTAGAATCTTTAAAGAGTCCCCAAATGACCCTTAAACATTTTTAATTAAACTAAATTTTTAAGAGTACAAAACTATTATTTTCTTAATACAGATTTAATATAGAGTTAACCTACAAAATGTAATTAAACAAGGATGAAATACTGCCTCCTAGTCTACCATCACAAGGGTTCCTGGTGAAGTTGTCCCAGGCCCTAGAAGATCGAGTAGTCCAATAACAGCAAAAGAAAAAGAATCAGGCCCTGCAGCCTGATGAGGGTTAAGAGACTTGTTCAAAAAAGGAAGGAACAAACTATATTTTCAAAAATATCCTTAATCATGTGGACATGGAATTGCAAGAAAAAATAATGGCCACATTCCCATTTATGCCTGGATATGTTATTTATATCTCAGTGGGTCTCAATCCCACTGCTGGGAACATCTTTCACTGCACATTGTTGTGTTTATCATCCTTGAAAACCTTTTGCCATATCCTTTCCCTGCACTGAAACCTCTGGATAAATTTGTAACAGTGCACCATTTCACTGCTCCTGGCCTGGAGATATTCTATCAACTCTGAGCTAAACATAATCATGTATCTCCTTCCAGAGGGAGTGTGAAACGCACAGCCATTCTAGATGCCAAGAAGTTGCTGTCCCCTGACTCTTGACCTTACTTGTTTGAGGTCTTGGATTTCTACAAGATTACCCAGCGTTGATATTTTGAATATTTATTTCTACATCTACTTACTGACTTTTCTTCTCTCTAATGCATACTTCTCTCTTTTTTAGTTTGTTCTAATAGAGGTTTCTTATTAGAGCTTGCTAGAGAAGAAACATGGTGGTGCATTTAAACTGCTTGTGATTCTGACTTCTATTTTCACATAGAATTAATATCAGATGTGTCATTGAGTTCATTTAGACCATCAGATCCAACGTGTATCATGAAGATTCATTCTGTAATAGTTCACACATTTTTTAATGTTATATTTCTTGGTCTGGTGTTTTGACCTCCCTTAACTGACTTGGATTTTTACATGTTTGGATTTTTGGTACATTGATTTACGTGCCATTGATTTCTTCTTCCGCTACGCAATTGGATCTTCAAGTAATAGATTGCCAGAAGAAGTTTCTTTCCAACCAACTTTGGCAGCACAGTGATCTTAGGTTAACACCAAGCAAATCTACAACACATTGCACTGAAGTCAAATCCCACTTTATTATCCCACTGAGGGAAATTTGATTGGTATTAAAACACATTTAATCAATCATAAATGCAAAATGAAAGACAACATACCAGGCAGGACACAGGGACAAAAATACAGTGCAGTACAATGCAAGATCACTTTATGTGGTGACAATATGAGCTTGATGCTTAGTGGCTTAGTGCCATAGTGCCATCATTTGTGCAACATATTAATTGCAGTCCAAACAAAACAGTATCTGAAGGTAGAACCTCATACTCCTTCCACAGGGGGTGGTCAGTACAGACCAATATGGCATGGGCCTTACTTATGACTTGCCAGTCATAATGGTCAGAGAACTGAGTTTGGTTCACCCCAAAAACTTTACTCTAGCCCATTCTTAGTTGTCAGATTCAGGTTCCCAAACCATGCCACAATACAAATGCACATGACCGACTCAATAAAAGTTCTGTAGAGTCATCATTTGTCAACCTATTATGAAAAACCATACCCAAATATTTGTAGTTCTCCACCAAATCAGTCTCACTCTAGGTTTGGGAATAGGTGCTGACAGCTGGTGATACAGCTCTCCTGCCCCACTTTCAGCAGGCTAACTATGACCGAATCATCATGCCGTTGGCGTGAACCAGTTGATGAGTGGAGCTTGTATGCAAGAAGGCCAAAAAGGCCAAAATCCATCCAGTTTATATCAAGATTAAATTCAGAATGAAGTGAGCAAATGTGGTTGCATGGTCTTAAAAGCAAAAGGAAAATCAATTAATCGAATTCAGGCGTGAGTCGTCTCTCAAGGCTCTCAGGGTGATGATACAAGCAGTTTAACTGCATCTGGATGACATACTCTACACTTCTGCTAGCTCTATAAGCAAATTGCAGAGGATCTAAAGAACCCTGCACCTGCTTCTGAATAGCCTTCTTTATCACCATCATGACTAAAGATGTAAGTGCTTACAGGTCTAAAATCATTTCTTTGGGTGTCTTTGGGCTTATACATTTGGAAACAGGGAGTAACTGAGTGTTTCCAGATTGCTGGTATCTTTTGTTGCTCTAGGGATTCCATAAAAATAATCTAAAAAATATTGCAGAGCAGCTCAGCAGAGGTCTTAAGCACCTCTCCACATACTTCATCAGAGTTTAGACACTTTCTGCTACGCATGTACCTAAACAACTTTATAACAGTATCAACATCAAAGGTAATGTGCTCCATGGTTCATCTATTTGCTCTGTAAAATTTTGTTTATCAAACCTCATTATGACTGCCAGCTAGATGTCTACCAGAGTAGAAAACCATCTAGACTAACCGTCTTACCATAACACCTGGTCATTTTTCTCATGCCATTCCACACAGCTCTTGGGTTATTACTTCTACTCTATCTTGTCTTTGTAATTCATTTTTGCTTCCTTAATTTCTGCCCTTACCTCTTCTCTCATTTACTTAGCTTTGGTTACATCACCTCTATTAAAAGCAACCTTTCTTTGACTAATGAGATTTTTCAGTTCTTTTGAAATGCAGGATTTATTGTTTAGGAAGACTTTCTCTTCCTTGGTAGGGATCATAGAGTCTTAACAAAATGTAATGTAGCTTCACGTCACATCGGTTAATTTATGTCATCTGAAGAATTCATGAACACTGACCAGTCCTTGCACTCGAAGAAGTCTAGAAGGTCATGGGAACTGTCCTCAGTCCAATCCTTAACTCTTTGCTTCACCACTTGCTCAACTTGTAGCATGGTCCTGTAAGTCAATAGAAAGTGGATTGCATTATGATATAAGCTCTTTTAATGGGACCGTAGCACAAGTGAGATAGATTTAACTTGTTGAGTCACTTTGAATATTACATCAGCAGCTGATGTGGTATTCACTTTATGATGTATACAAACCACAGTGACAAATAATTGAGAGAATTACCTCAGAAGTTAAAAGAGCCTAATTGATACACAGAGCAGGTCAGGGTCAGGGTCTAGACAGAGTCATTCTCTTACCATAACATTGCTAAAAGGATTTTGGTTGTTTTGGAATAGTGAAGGCCCTACGCAATATTCAGGGTAGAAATTGCCATGGACAGAAAAGGGGGTCTCCATTATTCAGTGATCAAACAACAAGGATAGTTGGGACAGTTCAGGAGTTAAACCCTAAATTAATAACACCTCGAAACACAATACTTAGACACTCAATACCTGCTACTGGTTGTCACATGAGTGGCACCCCATCCAAGCATTTATAAAGTTCATAATGTATTAAATCTTGTTCTTACAAAATCTGCCTGCCTTATTCCAGATGGATACCTTGGAGATAATAAGCATGAATAAAAACTTCATTAAAATGGCCTTAGCAGATAATGTTTGCTGGATCTTCACAAAAAAACGGAAAGCTGCTTGCATTTTGCCAGCCACCTGCCTGCATTCTCAATAATTCTTTCCCACAAAAATCACATTTCTAATCTCCCGTCTGGTGGGACAAGCATTAAAATGGGTGCAGACAATCTGGAGCTAACAACATCCCATAACTCATTGCTCTGACAGATTTAGCCAATGTTACACAAATATGTTTATTCATCCTGCCAATAAGAAGAATGTTGAGGATCGTTTTTTTAACTTTAAAACATGCAGGTTGGCCATTCTAATAATTATTGATGACCCTTTGCTATGTAGATATGGGTGAATTTTAAGTTGTGAGTAAAGAAGCAGGTGGGAATGAGGTGTCTTGGGACAGTGCTGCTTAAGTAGTAGTCATACTGGACTTTAATGCTTTCTTACTTTTGCTTGGCACACATGTATGGGAATAAAACCCAGAATAAAACCTTTCTCACCCACCAACATATGCTAATGTTTTGTGGTCAATGTAGCCATCTCTGAAGACCCTATTTCCTTGAACTTTGTGTACTGCCACTGTTCATATTGTCAAGGTCTAAGCTTTTCCTCCAATCTGTTATCATTTAAGGACAACTTGAACTTGAAGAAATAATTGGAATCTGTCTGCAATGATAACCTCCTTAGATCACAAAATGGAACACTCTAGGCAGGATTCACACCCAACAGGATCACAACCTTTCACTAATAGTTCAATCAACAGTTCACCCCTGGAACAGAGCTACAATATGTTACATTGTCATTGAAAACAGGTAGATATTGAAGATCCAGCTCTCCCTGTACAAAGCAGAGTCCGGATTTCATAGTTGCCTCCTTAGTGCAATCTCCATGAATAAGAACAGTACTTTGGTTTGCAATTACCGCATTATGTGTAGTTAATCACATATTTACTTGTGC
This sequence comes from Hassar affinis, assembly GCA_025674545.1. Lineage (NCBI taxonomy): Eukaryota > Metazoa > Chordata > Actinopteri > Siluriformes > Doradidae > Hassar > Hassar affinis. The sequence continues at coordinate 2,556,178 of JAOVYV010000042.1, read as the reverse complement.
CTTAATAGAATTTGGCTTGGAAGGAAAAGTTCCATTCATGGACTTCTGCAGTCCAGGCTTCATCTTGAGCAGCCATGGGTCATTCACCACAATCACATTATCTCTTGGGCTCATAAGTAGTTAATTTCATGGTGCATGTGATGTTTTACCCTGTATATGATAATACTGAAAGTTTATTCATACAGAAAGGGAGGGGGCACATTGAGTTTCTAGTGATGCTATATGGTCTGATGAATTCCTTATCCACATATCCATAAAGTTTGTTGTAGTTTACAGTGGAAGTATTATGTATTTCCTTTGGCTTCTCCCATTCTTTAGGGTCGCCACAGCAGATTAAATCCGCATCCTGATCTAGAACAGTCTTTACGCCATATGCCCTTCCTGATGCAACCCTCCCCCTTAAGTGGGGCTTTGGGACAGGGGGCAGTGGGTTCATGGCCTTGCTAAGGGGCCCAGCAGCAGAAGCCCCTGTTGGCGCTCCATTCCCTGACCTTCCGCACCACAACCCGAACTCCTAACCTACTGGGCTACTACTGCCCCACAGTGGAAGCATGTTTTTCAATATTGCTCATATTCTTAAATATATATGAATGAAAAGTAGAGCTTGTAACATTGTTTTTTTTTACAGCTGCAGGGTCTCTGGTTCAGTCTTGAATTCAGGTTACTTGATTCACTGCATTAGTGCTTTCTGAAGTTGAATGATTGAATTGAAACCCATTTTTAAGGAATTTCTCAAGGCTTTAAATTTATCATATATTTGCATTTGAATGATGCCCTTATCTAGAGCAGAGAACTTTCTCATCTCATTTATACAACTGTGCAGTTGTGGGTTAAGGCCCTTGCTCCAGCTTGGCAATGCAAGGATTTGAACTTGTAGTCCAACATTTTAACCACTGAGCTACAACTTTTCTGGCCTTGCTCATTTCTACCACAGATACTTATTAAGTTGCTTTTCCACTAACCTCTCTATAACCTCTCTAGAACACCCTGAACTCGCATTTGGTGGTTGAAATAAATTAATCTGTTTCAGAGAAGGGAGTCATTCTCAGAGTAAGTCTCCAGAATCCACCCATGCACATTCTTTTTACATGAGCTGGTGCTGTCTGAACATAAGTGACATTGAAATTGCATCACATTACTAGACATTATTTGCTTGATTTTTTTTTATTTTTACTGGCACATTAACAAATCTCATCTTCTATTCCTTTTTCAGAAAAAAATATATGATGACCTTCAGAAACAGTGTCTACCATTCCATTTGGTCTTCCTCTTCTGAGGGATTGGACTTGATTCTGTCAAAGAGCATGCTTGAATGTTGATTGATCTTAAGTCTAGATTCTAGCACAAATAGGCATGAATCAGATTAATTAAAACTTTATTCTTTAAATGATTCTATTTGGCAGAAAGCCCATCCCATTGAAATATGCAGATGCTCTTCTAAAGATACTTTCATCCTCAAGCATGGGGTGACAAGTACCTGATAAATCATACTTGAAGTGAACATTATTAATCCCAAAGGGGCAAACAGTATGTGTGCATAATTAGAAGAAGCACATTAGCACAAGAAGAATATAAAAACTAATATCAGGAATGACTTTGTAGAAAACTTTAATGATGTTTTAATGATGGCTCTTTTGTACAGTCTCTATTGTGCCTTGCAAAGTAACATAACATCATGGGATCATGCTTTTAAATTTATAATAATTTGCATAAATCATGTTCATGTTGCATGAAGGCATGGTAGTGCAGGGGGAAATCATGCTGACTTGCTGTTTCAGGGTTCTTGGTTTGATCTTGAGCACAGGTTACTGTTTGTGCTGAGTTTTTCACGTTCCCCCTGTACTCATGTGGGTTTCCTCTTGGTTCTCTGGTTTCCTCCCACCTAAAAACATGTTGGTAGACAAAGTTAAATTGCCCATAGGTGTAAGTACTGCCATGAAATGGACTGCCCTTCTAACCAGTATGTATTCCCACCTCACACCAAGTGGTTATGGGATAGGATCCTGATGTATTGTATTGTATAAGGATAAATGAATGCAGTTGGATCAATAAACACTTTGGGTTGCTTTAAAGGAGAAGAATCCAAGTGGGATAAATTTTATAGAAGTTTTTATATATATTCATAGCTTAATACCAGTTACCAGTGACCTATTAAAAAGCAAAAAAAGAGAAAACAAACAGTATTTTTCTAGGAATGAGAATGCAGCCAAAAACCATTAACATTTAATACTTAATATATGCTGTACCAGTGGTGACTTGACATGGTCCCTGGCACTACTCCTCCCAGAGGCTGCCTGTACTCTCAGTCCACATTAGAAACATCTATGGAAACCTGTTCAATGAATCCCTGGCAGTGGGGATAATCTGACCTTCATCTCCTGCAGGTTCAGGATTTTTTTGGTGGAGAAGAACCATAAGATCTTGTACCATAAGAACCATAGAAGAACCATAAGAACCATAAGAACTGCTCAGTGTTATTATACCTTGACAACATCCTCATCTTTTCCAAGACACTGAGGGAAGGAAGGGAAGGGTACATCAGGACCATCCTGAAAAATTGCTTGAGAACCAATTGCTTGTCAAAGTGGAGAAATGTGAATTTTATGTCCACAGGTGGCCTTCCTGGGGTTTATCATCAGGGCAGGCATCATCAACATGGACCCCATCAAGGTTCAATCAGTTGCAGCATGGCCTACCCCCATGTTTCAAAAACAACTGCAAGACTTTTTGGGCTTCACTAATTTTTACCAAAGGTTCATTAGATATTACAGAACCCTTGCAGCCCCATTGACCTCAATGACTTCACAGGCTGCTCTGTTCACCTGGGCTCCTCCCCAAGAGAAGGCCTTCACAGAGTTGTCACTTCACCATTGAGCCCGTGCTCACCATGCCTAACTCAGCCCTTCTTCTTCTGGGGTAGGGGCCATATTCCTGCAGCAATCTGAACCAGACCAGAAATTACACCCATGTGCCTTCTTTTCCAAGAAACTGTCACAAGCCGAAGCCAGCTACAATGTGAGGAGTCGTAGTTGCTGGCAGTTAAACTGCCCTTGGAAGAATGGAGGCACTGGCTTGAGAGGACTAAAAAGTCCATCATAATATGGACCACAAAACTTGGAGTATGTGTACACTGCCAAAAGACAGTCCTTGATGCGCCTCCTTACCTGTTCATAAGAGAGAAGGAAAAAGGGGAACCAGAGGGTATATTAGCACCCTCACTTGGTCTAGGAGCCATGTCTTGGGACATTGAGGATAAAGTCAGGTAAGCCCTGGAGGGAGTTCTAGTTCCCAGGGAATGCCCTCTAAGTTCTCTGTTTGTACCTGACCAACTGCCCTCTGAGGTGTTGCTCTGGAAATGATTTTGGTGGCTCACCATGCTAAAAGACACCCGAGAATTTGTCATTGTCTGCCCTACCTGCCCTACTACAAGCCAAGTCCTCTAATCAATGCCTGGCTGGCTTCTGCATCCTCTGCTTCTGCATCCTCTGATTTTGTCACTGGATTATCACCCTCACAGGGGAAGATTGTCATCTTAACCATAGTGGACAGTTTCTCCAAGGCGGCCCACTTTGTAGCACTCACTAAGCTTCCCACAGCCAAGGAAATGTCCGATACCCTTCTGCATCATGTGTTCTCCATTCATATTCTGCCCTTGGACATTGTCTCAAATCAGGGACCACAGTTCATGGCCAGGTTTTGGAGGGAGTTCTTTAGACTTTTAGGAGCTTCTGTTAGCCACTCCTATTCAACACGTTCTCTCTCAAAACAAATCATCCATATGAAAATATGAAGGTTCATATATATATATGTAATTCTTTAATGTGTAATTTTTTTAATATGTAGCATTACCATTGTTTGACATAAACTGACAGCACAAATGTTGGTAAAATGCAAATAGCTGCAAGTGCATTCTACATGCCTTTATCTTTTGCGTGTTTTTCCTCTTCTTCTTTCCCCTTTTCCCAAGATTTTTCTTATGTAGTTTTGTTTGCTGATTTGGTACTCAAACATTACCAATCACCCCCACCATTAACTGATTCATATTGGTGGTGTGAAGAGTTTATATTATTGTTAATAATTTAGCTCAAAGCAGAAAAAAATGCAACAATATTTACAGTATTATGAATGAATTGTGAACGGTCAATATAACATAGTGTTATACCACATCATGGTTGAATGCTTAATTCTGTTTATTCAGAAAGAGTGCATTGTTTTTCCATAATAGCACAGGTAGTTCCAGCTGCAGAATGAACGAAAGGGTACCGTTAATACACTCATTTAAATACATTATTGTTTCCATAGTAACAGCACAAACATTGGTATTTAATCCACATAAACTAAGACTAATAATAAATGCCTTCATAAAGGGGTTGTTGTTAAACTTGATAAAACTTATAAATGCAAATGATATAAAGAAGTGTTTTAATAGGAGACATTTATGTAAAATGTATAAGATAACACTTTTTTGATCCCCAAATGGGGAAATTTGGGTGTTAATAGCAGCAGAAAGATAAGTGAAGAAATATAAATATTATAATATTATATTGAAAATATTCTATAATATAAAGCTTCTGAAATGAAATACTACAAAAAGACAAGACGCAAGCAAACAACCATACCTGTAGAGTAGAAACCATGAAGAGCAAAACCATGTTCAGGTATTTATAGTGTCCAAATGCACATGTGTGGCAAAATAGCAAGATAAAGATCAGTAAACACATAACCAAACAGATTGAGGAATTTAAAGCATTCAGGTATCTAAAGCATTAGATATTTAAGTCAATATAAATTACATTCAAGGGTATATGTAGAAGCAGTTTCATTTGCGAGTGCTCTCAGTCTTAGTTATTCTTTCTGTTTCCCTCTTTTCTCAGTACAATAACAAGCTATGCTTTGTGTGTGTGCATGTATGTGTATGACAGAAAGAAAGAAAGAAAGAGAGAGAGAGAGAGAGAGAGGATGCTGTTAAAGAAGTAATGTTTATTTTAGCTATATCAATGGTGAAAGCTTGTTGTTTGGATGTTACACAATTAGTTAGTTCAATTGAAGCTTAATTTAACAGAAATTTTTTTAATCATTTGGGGATGGAAGATACTAATTGTTGCAGTTGTACAAATTGAATTTTCACCCATTTGTGCTTTATACAAGACTTGAGCTGCTCAACACTTGGTCAGAGTTATCTGATTTGTGCCATACATTTTCAATAGGAGGCAGATCCGGACTGCAGGCAAGCCAGTCAAGCACACACACTATGCCTATGAAGCCACACTGTATTAACATGTGCAGGCCTGGCATTGTCCTGCTGAAATACACAAGGAGTTCCAGAGTGCATATGTGTCTCCAAAATATCAATATAAGCCTCCACATCAAAGGTAACTTGCCCATGCCGTGGACACTGATGCACCCGCATGCCATCACAGATGCTGGTTTTTGCACTTTTCATTGGTAATAGTCTGGGTGGTCTTTTTCATCTTTGGCATCCATTTTTTGTCTCAGATGATTCAGGCCCAGATAACTTGCTGGGATTTCTATGCAAAATGAATATAAGGCTTCCTCTTTGTGTAATACAGTTTCAGGTTGCATTTCTTTATGCAGCGGTAAACTCTGTTGAGTGACAATGATTTTCCAAAGTACTCCCGCGCCCTTGTGATTGTGTCCATCACGGTAGCATGATGTTTTCACAAACAATACCACCTGAGGGCTTGATGGTCACGCACATTCAGCAACTGTTTCCACCCTTGGCCCTCACCCACCGAGATTTCCCCTGACTCCCTGAATCTTTTCATGATATTATGAACTGTAGACAGTGAAAGACCTAAATTCTTTGCAATCTTGTGCTGAGAAACATTTTATTTGAACTGACTGACAATTCTCTCATGAAGCTAGGGCCATCCTTGCTTGTAAAGACTAAACCTTTGGAGGAATCTTGATGACCTTACATGTTACCAGTTGAACTGCTAATTGTGGAACCTTCTAGAATACATTTTATGTTACAGGTCTTATTTTGTCTCTGTCCCAACTTTTTTTAATGTGTTGCAGGTTCCACATTCTATTTTTTATTTTTACAAAATACAATTTTAGTAAAAACACTGTAAAAACACTGAACACAAGAACACTTTCTTTGTACATTTTTCAGTTAAACAAAAGTTCAACGATTTAACAAATTGTAGTTTTTTGTTTTTACTTTTTGGGAAATGGGATTAGTATATTAAACATCATAATAGTTGGAAAAATTGTTGGAATAACACACTCCAGACCAAGCTGTTATATGAAAATTATGCACTTCAGAGTGGTTGTGGCACTTGGATTGTGCTTTGTGCCACATAACAGCCCAAAGTGTGTATTGTTTTTATGTTATTCTGTCACGTTATATATAGAAGACCTGCTAAGCTAAACAAATAATTATTATTCTGTGTTTTCTTATGTCACTCTGCTACTGAATTTTTTATTTTGATTGGTCAGGAAGTGCTGATTAGTTTCCTGCAACATCCTGCTTTATTTGTCACATAAGATTTCAAAAATGTTGTTCCAGTCAACCAGGGTATTTCATCTCAGCTCCTCAGGGCCAGTTATGAATCTCTGGTATTGTGCTATCACTGTGATACATGATGGCTCATCAACAAGCACTCCAACCTGTCTTAAACTGCTGTGACCACAAATCTCTACTGAGTGCCCTGAATGCAAGTCATGCTTTCATGTTGTGTTCATCAGACCATTTGCTCACTTGCCTGAGCACAGCACCTCAGAAGTCATCCAGCGAAAACAAACTCCATGTCTCAGCTGTGGCTCCACACTCGCGGATAACACAAGTCAATATTTTCTCTCCATCTCCCTTTGCATGGTGTTGTTTTTAATGGACTCGGAGCATCCCGGTGGTCTGATCATATCACACACTGTCTAAAGTAAGAGATCCTGAAGTCCCTTACCCTGCAGATTAGACATTACAAATCTAAACAGGTTTCCTAGATATAAGGTATTTCCAGATATAATATAATGTGTTATCCAGATTAAACCTGCAGTAAGGTTTTGTTTTAAAGCATTAACAAGGAATAATTATACAGTACAAGAATGTGACATAGATCACCACGTACCTAGATGTTGCCGTTGCTTACTAAATTTCTATCAAAATAAAAAAGAAACATATTCTTGAGTGACACCTGAGGTTTTCTAACCTCTGCACCTTAAACCTACTCAAATCTCTTTGGAAAATATTGTTGAATTTCTCATCAAATCGACTGCCGTGAATATCAACACAGAAATGTCAACATAGAAAAACATAGCCCGTAGTAGGTAAGTAGAGGATTTGTTTGAACACTTGTAACCACTGTCCACTGACCAGCAAAACAAACAAGTTTCATTGCATCCCCTTCAGTGTCCCCCCAGTAATTCCTACTTCATAACTATCACTATGTTTATCATTTATGCACTCACTTGCCAAATCTCATACTATTAAGATTAGTACACTCTACTACAGGGGTTAGACAATGAAACTGAAACAACTGTCATTTCAGTGTGGGAGGATTCATAGCTAAATTGGACCAGCCTGGTGACCAATCTTCATTAATTGCACATTGCACCAGTAAGAGCAGAGTGTGAAGGTTCAATTAGCAGGGTAAGA
>JAOVYV010000042.1:2522923-2535487 GCA_025674545.1 Hassar affinis | reverse complement strand
TCTCATTTCATGTAATTTTCTGTTTTTCTTTTGATATTCTATGTGGCACTGTTAAAATAAAGCTGGCATAAAATTATAAGACGTTTCTGAGTCTGAGATGCTGGATTTCTGATTTTCAAAATGAACACAAAAAGGCTAGAAATGTGTCACTTCCTACATAATGTATATAAATATAACAGTTTACATTTTTTTTTAAATTCTCATTTTTTCTCTATATTCTCATTTTTTGAGATGCACTAGTATAAAGAGCTTAACCTCCATACAGCTACCTTCCATACAGGTGCATTTTAAAAACTAGTGCATTGTTAAACAGTGTAATATGATACACAGATTTAGTATTTTCCACATTTAGTGCATTTCTTTTTACTTGCCTCAAACTCAATGGTGGTAAGACTTAAGTTTAAGTTTTATTACTAGGCCCCAAACCATGGTAGTAATTTGTTTGTTTGTTTATTGGGTTTTAATGTCATTTCGGCATCAGTGGCTATACAGGACAAGCACAAGGTTACATCAATGCACAAGTTTCTCCATCAGTGTACAAGTTCAGTCATAGGGCAATTTTGTATGTCCAATTCACCTAACTTGCATGTCTTTGGACTGTAGGAGGAGACCTGGAATAAGCCCACACAGACACGAGGAGGACTCCACACAGAAAGGACCCACACCACTCCATCTGGGGATTGAACCCAGGAACTGCTGTGCTGTGTGGTAACAGTGCTACCCACCGAGTCACCGTGCTGCCCCCATGATAATAAACTCCACCGACTTTATTGGTGACAATGATGGCATACATATCCGGTCAGCTCAAGTTATTAAAAAGCCTGGTGTTCTCTTTGATCCCACCCTTACCTTTGAGCTCCATGTTAAATCCCTCACCAAGACTGCAATATTTCATCTTCACAATATTGCACACCTCGGCCCAGTTCTCACTGATACCGATGACAAAATGTCGGTAAACGCTTTTATTTTCTCTCGTATTGATTATTGCAGTTATCCTTTTATGGTCTCGCTGCTACACTGCTCACCCTTCTGCAGTATATCCAAAACTCAGCTGGAAGAGTCCTCATTCTTACCAAATTTAATGCCACACATTACACCGGCCCTACAGCAACTTCACTGCTTACCAATTGGCGAACATTTTAAATACAAAATCCTTCTTTTAACCTTCACAGCTCTATATGGTCTTGCCCATTCCCAATGCAGTGAGTTTATTCATCTGCGCTGTCCCCCTCACACCTTCAGATCTTCTGGCTTCCTATTTAAACTGACATCTCTGGGCAGCAGATCATTCAGTGGTGCTGCTCTAAAAAATCTTTGCTGCAATCTCACCATTACTGTCACTTTCTCAGCTTTCAAAATTCACTTGAAAGCTTTCTCCTCTTTACTGCACACGATTCTTTCTCAGGTGATTTTTTTTAAGCATCTGTGATTTTGGGAAAGGCAATATATCTGAATTTAAGTAATAAAATAATAATAATAAAAAAAAAAAATAATAATAATAATAATAATAATAATAATAATAATAATAATAATTATTATTATTATTATTATTATTATTATTTTTTTTTTTTTTTTTTTTTTATTATTATTTTTTTACATTATTATAGCCTGTATATGGCTTTCTGCAGTTGACATTTTTTAAAACATAAAAATAGCTTTAACTAAAGATGACTAGTTGACTATTTTTTAATTACTAGTTGAAAGAAATTAGAATATCTCCATTAATCAACATTGCACATGTGGTTTGCCTTGCAACTCCACTACTCATAGTGCTGTCATAGAAAATGAATCAACACCTCCTAAGTAATCAGAAACAATGTAATACAAACTGTTGTGTCCAATAGATTTTAACACCAGGGACTAATTAAGTGGATTAGATTCACATTCCTGGTGTGTATAATATACACGATCAAAAAATAACAATAAAGCAAATGATGGTTTAATAATAGGGCTGATTAAACGATCTGGAAGATCAATTGATTAAATTGTTTCATTATTCGCTATGTCTGATTTCCAGGGCAGATTAAAGGACTGCATTACAGTGTTGGAATCTCCACTGAAAATCCATTTTGGTTCATGACTTGGCTTAATGTGTCTCTGGGAAACAGGCCCAGCGATGGGTTTGAGAGCTTTTTTTCCAGCTCATCTGGCTCAAATCAGCAATAAACACTTTGATCAAACAATTTAAAGATGGCACAAGGATAATGGTTTCTTGACTCAAATGTGCCCAGGGCAATATTCTGAACCATTCATATAAACTTCTTATTTAATAGAATAATCTATAGCTCTATAGCATTTTGAAGATGATTATATCACCATTAGGACAGTGGGAATAGGCGAGAGGTTTCATTTCATATTACATCATTTTTTCATGTTATTATAAACAGATTTGAATTCATTATTTGAGGCCACTCTGAACAACTTGGGGCTAAATAACTTCCTTGAGGCCATTAGTCATGAGCTGAACTGAAGCCAAGAGAGATAACTGTCTGACCATTGGGATGCCTTGTGTTACACCAACATCAGTTTCAAGGTTCTCTGTGTATGTGGCAGCTGTAAGTCATAACACAGATCTTTTATTTTATGGTGCTTTGTGACAGTTATTCTCAGAGTTGCCTCACATTTAAAAATGACAGATCATATTACTTTTTTATGAGTGCAATTGGAGAGATTTGAAGCCTGCAGGACAAACAACAACTGTTTGTTAATATGAATGTCAATTAACATGAACAGGCAGAGTAACTGCCTGGTCAGAGCCAAGGAGGTTGTAATCAAAATGCTTTTCTTGGGCTCCTGAGTAACACAATGGCAAAACATTCACCCTATCATCCAGAGTTCGAGTCCTGGTGATGCCATAGCTGTCCATAGCCTGGAGGCCAAGAGCAGCATATGCTCTCTCCAATGTCAGTGGACAGGGAATGGAACAATGGAATACAGAAGGTGGGCGGGAACGATTTCCTCAGAGTGTGTAACACCGTTTTTGGATGTTGCATGACCAGCAGTTTGAAAAGAGGTGGCCACTGGAGCTCTGCCTGACTGGCAGCCGTTGTTTGACGTGGGAGAAATCCTGATGGGTGGGACTTGGATACAACTAAATTAGGGAAGAAAACTGGGGTTACAAAATGAAATATTTATATTTAATTTTGTATTTATCATTTACAACATATTCTTATGGTCTGTGCATTTTGTATTACTTTTTTTTTTGTTCAGATTTATATCTGATATATTTGTTCAACATCTTCCCATTCATTCCTGACTTCTGGGACAGCCTGCATATACAACATGCAGTGTTATACCTGATCCTTCATTCTGTCTTGGTTTTACTATGTAACCAAAGAGTTGCATCATAGCATCCCAAAATGCTTGCATCAAAATTGGCCTACCTTGGTTTGACAACTTGCGTCATTTTAATGATATTCCTCTTGTTTGATTTGAAGAAAAGCTGCAACATACGCTACAGTACGCCTGAATAATACTGACGCTAATATTGTTCCATCCGAAGCACTGCTAGTGTACATAAATCACACTTCTGACGCAGAGCTAAACTGTTTAAGAGCTTTTTAAATGGAACACTACTCTTTGGAGGTTTAGGTTTCTGTCTGTATAGTGTGACAGAAGTTTCTGGTTTGATGATACAGTGTAGGAGGAATCGGAGCCCGAGCAACACCACACTCACACTATCAAGCAGGTTGTTGAGTAGCGGCCTGCATATTTTCTAATCCCCCAGAGTAAGTGTACTCACGCCAAGTTCTGTGGGAGGCTTTGCTTATGTGCTGATAAAAATATGGCACTACGTGTGAGTACAGGGCTCTCGAAGTCAAGGCGAGCTCGGGGCTGATGAAACGCATTCCCAGGACCAGATTCCAATCTGAATTCAAATGAGCCCTTACTTCCCTTGCTTGCTTCTACACAGCAGGCAAAAACCAACGTCTTAATTCAATGCATTCCTGAATGGTCTTATCTTGAACGTTGCATTGTGGATAATAAAAGGTTGCATGATTTCACCCTGTAGATTATCACACATAAAGAGGACAGGGGAAGTGAGCTATTTGCAAGGAATACTTTAACCTAATCTCCGTCTACCACATCTGTAACACACGGCTAATTACCATGCACAAAAAACATATTTACCTCCAGTGAGAAAAGGCACTGCAACCTAAGAGCAGTTCAGAAAATGGGACTATATAATACAAAGTCATAATCATAAGACTATAACATGTGTTAGAATGAGACAGGCATGATAATACTGTAAAAATAGTTCCAGTTACTTAACGGTTTTGTGTCTTTGTGCCAGCAAGCCAACACAAGTACACAAGCAACTGGCAAGTAAAAAGCAGACCTGTCTTTTCAAGGCATTTCACCATAAACCCTGTTTGAAATCAGCGTTTCCTCTTGCTCACAGATGGACCTAATTTTACAGGAAAGAATTTGTTGATATGAGTTAGCTTCATCATTTATGTTGCTTATTTTTTCCTGAAGACTGTTCAGGAACGTTCAGGACTGTTCAGGGACTGTTCGCTGTTCATATGCCATCAATACAACACAACTAATTTGCTGACGTACTGCATGTTAACAAGCGGAGTAGTTCCTTCAATTAAAGAATCAATTATAGAGTTAAAAACTCTTTTACAGACATCTTTAACGGAAAATGTGTTTCACATAAATGTTCACAAAATGCCAGCAATCGATAAATTTCCTTTAGTTGTTGTTTAGACATGGTTTCGTTTTCTTTCTACAGAAAAACACATCAATGTTCTTGTCCATGATAATCACCCACAGTTATACAACAGCACTGCTAAATACTTGATTCTGATTGGTTGGAAGCTATGAGAGCAGATCTGACAATTGATTTACATTTACGGCATTTAGCAGACACCCTTATCTAGAGTGACTTACATTTATCTCATTTATACAGCTGAGCAGTTGAGGGTTAAGGGCCTTGCTCAACAGTGGCAGCTTGGTGGTGGTGGGGCTTGAACCCCCAACCTTCTATTCAGTAACCCACCTTAACCACTGAGCCACCCCTGCCAATAGACCCCTGCCAATAGATCTGGCTGTAAGGTTTACTGTATATTAATGCTCCTGTTACAGTGCTTGAAAAGCATTATATTGTTATGCCCCATACTTCTTCTTCTTATAATTATTATTCATATTCTTATTCTGCTTATTATTATTATTCTTTCACACTTTTCTGCGTTTAATACAGTCTCAAATGCTTAACATACAGATACGGTCTAAAGACCTTTGCATAAATAATCGCGCTGTGTGGTGGGCTATGTATTTTTGGAGTCAATCTGATTGATCATTTTTAATTAATTCAAGTTTATTTAGTATACAAACTTCCCATTGGAATGAATGGGACCACCTTAACTCACATGACCACCTGTCCATGCTAATGATAAATGCTTTCAGTGCTTTTCAAGCACTATTGTTTTCCAGTATGGTAAAGTGGTGATGGACATTAGATGTAAAGAAAGACAATGCTTTGTTTTTTTTTTTTAATAATCTTTGGCAAATTATTTTGGTATAAGAGATATTAAATTGTTCAGTACATGCTGTTCTTGGAAAATAATTAAGTTTGACTTCCTATTGTTCTACTATAGCAGTACATTCTGAAGTATTTTATTCTTTGTATGCATGGATAACATGGTATACAGTATAGAGTATATATTTTTTTAATCACTGAAATGTGAAAAGGAATGTTCTGCATTATAATTCAGATCCAGTCATAGTTTCTTCTTCCCTGATAACCAAAGTAAAACTGTATGTCTGTTGTAAGTGTACAATTCGTGCCGTCTCTTGACCGTGACATTCCCAGACGACCATTTATCTGTTAATAAAAGATCAATAATAATTGTAAAAAAAATATATGGAGGTTTCTATTTTCTGCTCCCCAAGTTCAAATCTTTCTCGGTGTAATCTTGAAGACATTCATCACTCAAGCAGGTACTTCATCAGCTGTGTCAGAGATGCATAATAAAACTCTGCCGTTTATACGGTACATACTCCATCACTGACATCTCAGACGGGGTTTCAGAATCCTGGTTACATCCAGTAATCTTTACGCTTGATGTGAGTGACTGGATAACATTCGGAGCTTGTGCAATCTTCTGAGACATAAAGATTTTTTTTTCCCGATGTGAATTTGAATTTCTTCCCAATACAAGAATGCATACCAAAAGGCAAGCCATATTACTATGATATACTCTCTAACACTGAGACAACAAATAGATCAAATAATGTTAAACCTTATTTGGTTTCTTAATATGTTGTTTAATAAATCTGTCAATTTGTAAAAGTGTTAATGTTAATGACGTTAAAACGATTCAGTGCATCAACAGTAAAGTCTATGCCAATGTAGGCTACTTATAGAGTTTTTGCTCAGAAACAGCAGCCAAGGATCTCAGGTCCTGAGTGTTTAAATCATTATGAGATCCAGGATGGAAATCATTATGAAAGCAGAAAAGATTAAACTCTGGGAGTAGATTACAGTGTCCATCGTTTTATAATTTATACTGCACATCTCTTTAAGTGAAACCCCTGAATATTATTGCTGAATGTACTACTATGTAGTTCCAGCTGGTTGATTTTAGCTCTAGTAACTATTCATTTTTTAAATCTAGTGATTTACTCACTTCAACCTCTCTTGTTAAACTATTATAGATCTACCAGGATAGTCACTTTTAGATACACAAGGGTGAGTCAAAAATTATCTGCACTCTGGCTGTAGAATTTATTTTAATCAACTTTCGGAAAAGAAGAATGCATCATTTTTCAACATAACCTCCCTGCTTTTCAATACACTTCGTCCATCTGTCAACAAGCTTTTGTATTACCAAATTAAAAAAGTTTTAGGCTGAGTTGCGAGTCACTAATGCACTGCTGTCTTCACCTCTTCATCAGACAATGAGTCTTTGTCCTCGGAGGGCTTGTTTCAGGGGACAGACAGGTGATAGTCCGACTGGGTGAGATCATGAGTATAGGGAGGATGCTTGAACAACTCAAAACAAAATTTTGTATTGTTGCAGGATATGTATTATCCCACAACAATTGTCCAAATTGCAGGCTTCAGCTCCTTTGTGAGCATGTCACTGTAACAAGCACTGTTGACTGTTCAACCGTTTTCCTGATAACTTTCAAATACTGGCCCTTGAGAATCCCAGAAACTGTATCAGAAATCATCAATTTTCCAGAAACTGACTTTTGAACTTTTTCATGATCAGGGATTGAGGATGTTTATAGTCCATACTCAGCCGTTTACTCTCAGGCTTGTATCGAATTCTGTCCAAATGTTGTTTGTGGATGTCCAAAAGTTTCTCTTTGTGTTCTTTCGGTACCCATTTTGCACAAACCCAAGTCTTAGTGCAGATCATTTTTGACTCACCCTTGTGTATACTTGAATTGCTGTAAGAAAACTTCACCTCTCAGTCAGTGTTACTACCAGGCCCTTTTTTCTCTCTGACTATTCAACATCCTACATTGTCTAGCTCTCAAGTGTGCCACTTGTTATGTGCCACGAGCATGGCTGAATGGCTTTCATTTCTAAGCCTGCTACATTACCTTGGTTCCCCTATCCCATGTTTCCTGAAGGCGAGCCTCTTTGTTATGCGCTACAGTCGTATTCATAGCAGATGGTGGCTATTTGAACCTCACATTAACTGTTCATTTGCCAAAGAGGAAAGACCTGTGGGACTCTGTGGGTTCTATAAACCCTAAACCTAGCATGGCTCAGAACCAAGGCCAACCTAGCAAGAAGTTTCTAGGGAAAGATGGTATTGCAAATGTGACATTAAAAGGTCACTTATTGAGTGTTCTCATACACACCAGATGTTTCTAACCTCCCTTGGTGCCCTCTGGTGTTAACAGAACCACAGTTACAAACTAGCGATACAGAGAGATAGTCACATTTGGATCTGCTTAGTAGATATAGATGTAGTAGTGACTGAGTTTGGTATTTTGGGTGTTTTTTTAGCTCTAGTGAAAAATCGAATTGCTCGCTTTTAGCTCTAGATCCCCATCTGCTGCCTTCTTCTACAGTGCACAGTTCACTGACAACACTCATGTAATGCTCCCCTCTCTTAAAACTAGAGATGAAACAGAGGAAGAAGGAACATCTGGAGAGCAGACCTCAGCAGGTTAAGGTAAACAGCTTCTCCTTTTATGGAAGTGTGCAGAGGTACAGCATGGAAGGCTTTCAAAGCGCCACAGGGGCCACAACATCTTGCTTCAATTTGTTGAGGAATCCATCCACCTCTCCTGGACTTTACGGGAACCCTGGTAGAATAATACACAGACATCTACACACATGCTACTGCAAAAAACAGTGCCTAGCACACACACACACACAGACATCATGCCATTTTAAGAAACAAATGTTTGACGAAAGATGAATTAGCATGAGCACTGCTTGGTAAGTAAAGCATTCACCCCTCTCTCTTATGAATTTGTAACGCATCTGGCCCACGGCAGCTGGCACCATCCATCAAAACACCCAGACGGACCATGGCCGCAAAGGAAACACTGCTTTATCAAGCTCACATTTTGGGAATAATGTTTGTTTTGGGGGATCTGAAGACAGAAGGGAGGAAACAGAAGGGGGGAAAATGAGGGAGAGAAATGGATCAACATTACTGTGTTATACCATGCGTAAATTGCTAAATTAATAAAGTTTGGGCTCCTAGATAAGCTGCTCTACATGCTGATCGAATATAGACTGCTGGTGAACACTACACAGTTGAATATTAAGTAGCTGGTGTGACATTTTTCTACAGCACAAACTGCATGTACGGTGAAATTAGCTGTAAATCAGAGGAAATAACTTCGGTTAACTTATCCCGCATGCTTTCTGTGTGAAAAACAAATCTTAATGTTTGTACTCAGCTGTACACAACTATTCAGGTGCATATACTGTACAATTGCAAACAATCCAATATACTGTTTTGTACTCAAATTTGACCAAATCTTGTAATATAGACAATAGTTTGTATTAGTGATGTAATGAAATATGCATACATTATTATTGCATTAGTATTAGTATAATAGTATAGTTTATACAGTATTTTGGGAAACTTAATTTGTTAGAAGATAGTGCAGATAAATAGAAACCAAAACAATAACTATGCAAGCCGTTAGTGATGTGGACGTGACCGCCCATATTGAGTAAAAACCAAAATCTTGGGTCTGCACCAGATAATACAATGTGAATTACTGGGTTCATTTTATTGTTGATTATTATAAGAGTACGAAAAATGGAAACTTTCTTCACTGTCACTATGGTGGAAAAAAAGGGCCTCAAAGTCTAAAATTACCAGTCCAGCTCACTCCACGCCAGTCCGAGACAGATCAAAATCAAGTAGAATTAGAATAGACTCAAGTTCTACAACATTGCTAGCAGTATTTTAGTGATGTAACAGAGATGTCAGAGCCAGAATAAACAGTATATGCTCACAGTGCTGACATTTCAACGTTTCTTTTTTCCCAAGTGTTTTCAAGTGTTTCAGGTTTAGGCCACACACACTTCATAAATCCAAATAGAGATACAGATAATCCAAGCACTAAATATATTCAAATACAGATAATGGTATTGCATTATGCCCCTAGTTCCTGTCTGGTCAGGATGAATACACGCTGTGAATTTCAATCATCAATCATCCATTACAGCATATGGATCTAAAGAAATCTCACCATAGGCCAAACTCTAGAAACCTGTGAAAATAAAAGCCGCTTGAGTGACACCGCTGCAATCCAAGATGTACCTGTCATATTTCAAATGAAGTATGATTCCTTGGAAAAGGACTATGACTGGCCTAATAGGGTTTGGCTGCTGTGTGCTTGCTGTGTTTGCTAGAGCGCTGAACCCCGGGGATAATCTCACCTGGAAATGGAGACCATTTTCAGTGCAGTACTGGCTGGCATTTTTGGAATTGCTCGCAGGTTTTGTGGCGGGGAGTCCGGAATGTTCTTGTAAGGCAGCAGCGCGGTATATTGTGCTGTTAAATCCATGCCCTACAGGCTCTGGAGGCTGAGATTGCTTTCATTGCTCCCTGCTTCCAGCCAATATGAGGAGGTAATAGAGGATGGAGGAGAGGCTTGCGTTTCATAGCTGCGGTCAATGGACACTCAGGCACATAAAGTAATAGGGCTCAATTTCCAAAAGCAATGCAAGAGCAGATAGCAAAGCCGTTAACAGTAAGATGTGGCTTTGTCGTGTTGTACAAACTTGATTTAGAGATATTGAATATCATTTGCTTGCTTTGATGCGAGTCATCCATTACAACAGGAGTTTCTCTTTCCAGTCCTATTCCTCCAAAACCAGAGAATAAACGACTCAAAGACTCACATCATCACCTCTTTTTCTAATGTGTAATGCCTTTTATTCTGTTATTGAGAAATCTGACTGTGCACATTCTCGCATCAGAGTCTCATGTCATGTTTTCACTGCTTGTCATCTGGCCCTGTGTTTATCTTTAAAGTGATGAAAATCCATTTTCACAACAGATGTTTCGATGAGGATTATTTTCTAACAGCAAAGAGAACTTACAGTACCAGTCAAAAGTTTGGACACACCTTCTCATTCAATGTTTTTATTTCAATGCTTTTCCTTCATTATAAATGAATACTGACTTCATCCAGACTATGAAGGAACACATAAGGAATCATGTAGTAAAGTGTTAAACAAACCAAAATATGTTTAAGATTTTAGATTCTTCTAAATAAAGTAAGCACCTTTTGCTTGGATTACAGCTTCACACACTCTTGCATTCTCTCAATCAGCTTCATGAGGTTATGAGGTCACCTGAAATGGTTTTCCAACAGTCTTGAAGGAGTTCCCAGAGGTGCTGAGCACTTGTTGGCTACTTTGCCTTCACTCTGCGCTCCAACTCATCCCAAACCATCTCAACTGACTGACCTTCATTTCTTACAGTAATTTGTTTTTCTTTACTTAGTCGAGTAGTTCTTGCCGTAATACGGATTAGAACCGAAAAGGCTGGCCGTTCACAAAAGAAATATTCTAATCATTTGAGATACTGGATTTTCAGCCACAAGCCATAATGTTTGAAATATGTCACTTGATGTGCAATAAATATGAAATATATGACAGCTTACCTTTTTCAAATTAAATTATGAAAAAAAAAAAAACTTTTCCCACTATATTCTCATTTTTTGTGATGCACTAGTATACCTCCACATCCAGTAGTGCCAAGTGCATGTTATATTAATATAAACAGAATGTGCTTGTTCTAATACATTATTCATTTTCATCATTTTTATAATAATCATTTATACAGGGGTTTAAACACTTCACATAATCTCAGTCTAATAATAAGCAAAGAGTTAAACATGTGTTATTTCACTAAGTAAAACATGTCATTGGAATGTGTTCCTTAATATTAAATGTAACTATAAATGGATCAGTATAATGTGTCACTCATCAATACATAAAAAAATATATAATTAAGAATGAGAATGAAACATGTTGAAGTTGTAACCTCAGACCAGATCACGCCACTGCCATCTTTGGTTATTTTCCTACAACAGCATTCTGCAACTGAGTGTTTATTCCATACTCAAACAATTCAGCTTTAAAGTGACAGACTGTGAGATTAAGGATATGGATTCTACCTATCCTAAATGCACCTATCCTAAATGTAGCTAAAATAATATCATTAGTAACTAATGACACATTGGTGTTTATTACTTCATTTCCATCGTTCCCTGAGTTTATCGGCTGAGGTGAACTCGAACGCCAGCTAGCAGTAATCGTTTTGTTGTGGAGAATAGAGGCAGTAAGACTGGTCAAATTTATCTGACAACCTTCTGTAGTATTTTCACAAATCCACAAGGGACCAGGAACCTGCTTTTGTAAAGCCAAGCATTATGGCAAAAGAGCAGCATGGTTCTTATACAATGGAGTTAAGTGCAGCGAGTCAAATAACTGCAAGAGCATGACAGAGTAGGATATATCTATGTCATTACCTTCTTTTTTGTTCTGCACCATTCTTGGTCAGATTCAATGACTCCTACCTATTGAAATCATACAGATTTAGACACCCATTCAGCTGATAATGAGCTCCTTTTGCCACAATCATTTCCTGGTACTGTGTTACATTATATCAGTATTTGTACTCAGCTTTTCCTAGCTGCCTTAATGAACATGAATGCCCTGTGATCACATTGCTCATTTGTATGGACCACCCAAGTACAAGGATGTGCAGTCCTTTATTCTGTTTCCCATAGAGATTAAAGCATCTGAGTTATTGGGGGGCAGGGCTAGAATGTGCTGGACACTGAAACCCGGTTGCCCTGTCACAATGAAACCTCTGTTCCTCTTATTGAGATTCTCTCACAATTCAATTCTCTATACCTTGTTGTGTAGTTGAACGTGTTTAACTGTGCTATCAGGTGTCTCAGCACTTAATCTGTCTACAATGTCTTTGCCTGGCTTTTCAGCACGCTTTCATGTTGTAAGCCTGGAATGACACGATTGTTCCAACATAGAACTGATAGTGAGATGTGTGTGTGTGTGTGTATATATATATATATATATATTAAAGCTGTTGATCG
>JAOVYV010000042.1:2399029-2414670 GCA_025674545.1 Hassar affinis | reverse complement strand
GGAACCACAGCAACTCTGTCAGTCAGTATTTCTAGCCCAATATTTCTTCTAATTTTCTCCTCATGCTGCTTGTGTTCTGGCTTATTATAAATACTGCAGAAATCTTTGTAGTGTTTACTCAGATTTATTTTGTATGTATTTGTATAAATCCTTGTCAGAGTGTGATAAACAAAAATCACTAGAGGGTACAAATCGGCAAAAACAAGAACAGTCCAAAGATCAGAGGATGTCCAAAAAATGTGGAGGGAAGGCAAGACATCATGCTCTGGTGGTGAAAAATGGGATAGAAAGTAACAAATGGGAAAGGATCAAAAAGTAGCCAAAAAAAAAGTCCAAAAGGTCCCAGAAATAACAACAAAGTACTTAGCTTGGTTTTTCAATAAGAAGGCAGATGCAAAGCGTCCGTAGCGAGAGCCTTCTGTCGATCTGTGCTGGGGAGAGTTTCCTGTGTTCTTTTGTTCTCCCCAGTGCAGACTCCATTGCCAAGGACAAAGTTATTTCCAGCAAAATAACTTGTTTCTAATAACAAACCACATATTTTTTTAACCTTATGTATTGTATGCCAAAAAACTCATAATCTTACATAGTGATTCTCAGCTCTTAATAGTTACATTTGCTCTATAAGCCATTTAGGTGCATTAATATTTCTGTTAGATCTCCTGACTTCCATTTGTGTCACTGTGTGCCCATTACATTAGATTCAGGTGTCTTGTGTAAAGGGCTGTCTAACTTGTTCTTTGCACTGTGGTTTGTTTCCTCTGCTCTATTCTGTCCCTTTTCTGGTACTTCAATCAAATTCCTACGATTTCTCTGGTAAGTTAACCCTGGGGCTATGTTCTGTAGCACCTGAGCCTCTAGAGCCTGTGTAAGGGGTTGGAAATGTTAATATAACTCACCACCCCCTATACATTTATAAAAAATATTCTTGTTTTAAAATTAATTAAGTATTTTCTGTTTTTGTGTGTTTTCCTTATTTTCATTCTTTTCTTTGGTTTAGGGTTTTTCCTAGTAAACATGCTGTTCTCATTAGCAGATCAGCTTTAGTAGAAAGGTACTAACTTAGTTAAGAATGGAAATGCTCAGGAGATCTAATGATCCCACACTTAACGGAGTCAAGAGCAGAGTGTTTATTGAATGCAGCACAAACATTACACATATATGCAGATCGAAACATGAAACAAAAACAAAACAGTTCAGAACAGGAGTCCAAAAGGCTCAGTCCAAAACCAAACACGAACTAAAAATAACAGAGAGTGGAGGGGAAAAACCAAACACAAAACAGTATAACACTCAGAGGATTTTAAACGTGAAGGAGGCGAGGGCAGGATTACTCAACGCTCTGGTACTGGGTCTCTGAAACAAAACAAACAAGAAAGAACTGATCACTAGACAAAAACAAAAACCAAGGCAATGTGTGAGACAAACGTGAATCAAAAACACGAACACTTAACTCGAAGCAAGAAACAGATGAATCCTGGCATGTACGATGATCAGTTGCATGTACGCTGATCCAATCAGACATGGTCCATGAATTCTCTCACAAGGCAAATCTGGTGACCTCTGGCAGCCTCTGGCAGCCGTAGGTGTAACAGGAGAATGAAGAAGTAGCAGTGTTAATGCTTACAAGTTTGTTTAAACAGCACTTTGACTGCATTTTGCACTTTAACTGGTTTTAGTTTAGTTTAGTTCCTTTGATTATGATGAAGCTGAGACATTTAGTACTGTTTATATGTGCATGGTTTTATGATATATTATTGGGTTAAGGGTTTTTATCACATTTGGTATTGTATATTTATGGGGTTAGTCTTGTTCTTTTTCATTGCTTACATTTATTGGTAAGTTTGGCTAAATGTGTTTAGAGTATTTAATGTCTCTTTATCTCTTTCTTTTCTTAACTGTGGTTGTTCCTGAGTTTTGGGTATTTCAAATTGATTTAATTCCTTAAGTTTATTTTATTGAGAATGCTTATGATTTCCTATTCTTTATTTATATTATGCTGTAGTATTATTATATATTACCTCTAATTTTTTGCATTCATTTGATTTTCTTTATTGGTCTTATTTCCTATTTTGTATATTTAGGTTAAGGGTAATTAATTGATTAGTGCTTTTTCTGTGTGGTTATATCTTTTTCTTTTTGAGTCCTTTCTGTGCACTTTATGCACTTTGGGCTTTTCCTGGTTTAAGGTGGGTATTTATTCTATTTTTGTATTAATAAAGTATGCCAGAGTTGTACACTAACTTTGTGTCTGTCTCTCTTCACTAAGGGAAACAAGCGTTTGTGCCATGCCAGGTTTCCCCAAGGCCAGAAACGTCTATGTATAATAGTTGCTTACTGTTACAAACAATGCATTAATATTTCTGGGGAATACGATGAAACCTTTACATTTATGGCATTTGGCAGATGCTCTTAACTGAAGTGCCATACTGAAGAACTTTGATGAATGAATACATCCTGATACTGGTTCACTAGGTCTTAGATTAAGAATTTAATCAGTATGTAAACGTTATGTTTTAGAAACGCGTTAATCAAAGCAAGTATATAATCTACCTGATGAAATCAAATTCCTAATAACTGCAGTTGGACAAGTTTTAATGAAATGAATAAAAAACAAAGTAAGGCTGTTTTTTTATTTGTTTTTTGTTTTAATGCTGAAATTATGGAGAAGTGAAACAGGGTTGTTTTACAAATCCATTAGTGAAAGGGAAAACATTGTATTATAGTTGCTGAGCCTGGGAGCATTTTAGGCTTTTTTTAAGCCCTTGGCACACACAAAGGGATAGGTATGGTCACATGGAATGTCATTCCACTTCTTACTTTCTACAGACAAAGAAAAAAAAAGTCATTACATTTGAATTAAAAACAAAACAGCACAAACTAAAGTTAAAAAGAAACACACAGCTACATAAGAATTCTTACTTACCACTGTAATTCATTTGCACACAGCACTCTTTATTATGATAATTATTTGGTTCACCGGGAGCCCACATGGTGAAACTCACTCGGGTACCATCAGACCAAAACCACTTAAATGTCTGAAAGGATAAACATGAGAAAGTCCACTACAGGCTGTAATATTTCATTAAGATATCGTGTGTTTTTACATCTGAACATATTTAAGTCTTTCCTGGCTCTCAAATATTTGACAGAAGTTAGGGAGGGTTTGATACTTAGCTAACCTTCTGACAATCATTGAGGCCGATCCATGTCGGAGACTCCGGAGGGCAATAATGACGAACAAACTGCCTAATACTGTTATATTCAGCTTCACTGTGTATTGAGACCAAGTTTCCACCAAGACTCAGACAGTGTGTCTAGAACAAGATAAAGAGCTAGCATTATTGCCTATTTATTAATTGCATTTTTTGTGAATAATTATGCATTGTGAAAGAAAGTCTTCCTGTCACTGTATAAATATCATAAAAAATGTTTACACTAAAACAGACTAAGCAGATCTAACAGATAAGAAAGACACTAAAATTAATCAACCATTTTAAATAATTCTATCTGGTGCTATTACTGTTCACAGCCTTTTGCTAAAATAACATATAACTGTATGTTTAATATCCATTTCATCAGTGATGTGCTAGTAAATATGCTGTTCATTAAAATTTCTTGTATCAAAAAAGCAAATATGAATACAGGTAAAATAAATTGAATTGTACCTCAGCATCAGCCCAGGTCTTATGGGTGGCCTGATAAAGTAGGCAGCGGTCTTCAACATGTGACCATCCACCATGACATTTTGGGCCTCCTACATCCTTTACATCTTAAATAATGCAGTAATAAATAAAATATAAACAATGACAAAATATGTATATATTTGTATGCATATACTGTATGTATGTATATGAAAAATTAACATATTGAGGCCAAGAGTTCTAGTGATTTACACTAAATGCTCAGAGACTCTGGACAACTGCCCATCACACGGACATACCCATAAGTGGTTTTTCCCCAAACTGTTACCAAAAAATTGGAAGCACAGGATTTTTATAGAATGTCTATGTACACTATTACATTACAATTTCTCTTCACTGGAACACCAAAAAATCAATGGAATTAGATTATTCTGGCCACAGAAAACTAAGTGTAGATGTGCTACTCTTTACATCAATATGGGAATGATGTATAAAGGCAAACTGGAGCCACTAGTGTTGAATCCATAAACCATTAGCCTGTTATTCAAATTCTCAAATTCTTTTGAGATATTCTCACCAGATAATTAATTGGAGGACACAATCACCATAATAAGATAATGAACATAATTTGTAGCAGTGAAACACTTATGGACAAGGGTGGCTCAGTGGTTAAGGTGTTGGGGTACTGAATAGAAGGTTGGGGGTTCAAGCCCCAGCACCACCAAGCTGCCATTGTTGGGCGCTTGAGCAAGGCCATTAACCCTCAACTGCTCAGTTGTATACATAAGATGAATGTAAGTCACTCTGGATAAGAGTGTCTGCCAAATGCTGTAAATGTACTTAAATTCCAGCTGCTGTTTACTGATGGTCATCTTACATATTTATTTTTTTATTTCATATATTTATTTTTTTGCCTGAAATTAATTGATTTCTGACCTTCATTTGTTAAATCATGTAAAATTAAGTCTTTGATTTAAAGGAAAAGAAACAAGAATTATTTGTCACATGTACATTACTGCACAATGAAATTCTTTTAATTTCCCAGCTAGTTAGGAGGATATGGCTCCCGTGAGCAGGGAGCATTGGAGGCCTTGCTCAGGGGCCCAATGGTATCATATTGGTGGTGTTGGGGTTTGACCCCCTGACTTTCTGATCAGAGCCTTAACCACTGAGCCACCACTGCCCTAAATTTACCTGATTGAGGCTTCACTATGTCAGCGTACAAGGCAAATGGCTACATGTCATAATTTCTGGTAAATCATTATCTCTACATTACAAACAAATTTTCAATCCCAGGAATTTTCCAATAATATGATTCTTTTCAAAGCTCCAAAAATAAAACCAAACAGTTCTATTAAAAATATACTATCACATAAAATTTTTGATGTTCCAAATCTTTCATTTTTAATTATAAATATTCTGTTTAATGGACACAGGACTCTTACCCAAAGTTGATGCTGCTGCGGCAAGAATAAGAAGCAACAACACTACAGTCTGATGAGCCATAGTCATGGGTTATCACGCACTGCAAGAAAAGCATAATTTGTGTTAATAAAATAAGAATTTTACATGTTATGCCTCACTAAAATTCCACTTACATCTACTCGGGAGTCTCTGCTTGCTGGATGAAACACACTGAGGTAAGTGGTGATGCTTATATAGTGATCAAAGTTCCTCTTTCCAAAGAAAAATAACAATCATCTGATCTGATCTGCATGCCTGATTGTTGCATAAAGTACCCATTTTTACTGCCTGTTACAAAACCCACAGTGTAGATCAATGTAATGCAAAAACAGAGTTTATAGCTGTTTAAATTTTTGTAAGTCAGTGAATGGATGTGTTCACTGCCCCTAGTGACAACAATGCTCATAACTCAAAAACCATAAACAATGGTTTAATGTTTAATGGTTTAATGTTTAACAATGGTTGAAACAATTAGATACTATTTCTTGTCTTAAATGGAGTTTCTAGTTAAACGTCTGAGGATTTCAGGTGAAAATGTTATGGTGAGAATGTGAATTCTGAAAATTGACACAGAAAGCTAGACTGGTGATGATGTCTCCCAGTTACAGCAGTTTTACAAATATTTCTAAAAGATTTGAACAGACACAGTTCTATGGGTAAGACCAGAGGTGCAATATCTCTGTTTCAAAAAGTAATTAGGATGTTGCTTCTGCAACACACTAAAGAACAAAAAGCTATTATAACACACAACCTACACTACCCTTAACATTTACATCAAATATAAAGTCAATATTGTGTCAATTCAAGGATAATAAATGATATGAATAATTGGAAACAGATGGGTCATGGTAATTCTGTAAATAACCACAAGGTAAGGCTCTTGTGATCCCTCATAACCCAGGAGCCCTGAGCCTCTGCACTTGTAACGGGTGTGTCTGAACAAGTCTACTCGGTGGCACAACCATTAAAATAGGGTCTCTGTGTTGTGTTCGGTGGTCCATGGTTGGTGAGAAGAAAAGATGAGACCAAGACAATGATGCTGATAATGGCCGTTTACTGTGTTCCTGGATGTAGGAAAAAAATAAATAATTATTTGTAGTCAATGTGCATAGCGAGTCTCTCTCGCCATACCTGCAGGCTGTGAGTTAATACACTTGCACCAGTTTGCACGCTGGCCTACAGCTCCCTCCTCTCAGCTCGCAAACCGCAGACTCAGGTGCTTAGTTTACATTCATATACTAAAGCAATGAACTCCAGTGCTACAATAACACTTCCACAGTAATATTCACATTCACATCGGATTTAGCACGTACCAGCAACATTTTATGCTAACTAGACACCAAAAAAAATAAAAACATACCCTACTCTTAAAGTGGCAGTACCTATTTTACACTAACATGAGCAGATCAATGAGCATAAAGCATTGAGGCAATTAATCAGAAATGAAATTTCATAATAAACATTATTTATATGAAAGGTTTCTTTTAACTGGGTTACATTCACCCCCCCCCTGAAATCCACCAATATCCTGATACTGAATCGTGCAACTGAATCCCAACCTGCAAAGGACTAACCAACACCAGCATAAGTCAAAATGAAGACCTAGTCCACATCAAATTGAGGTACCTCCTATAGAGGCTAAGAGAAGAACAAGATTGATCAGGTCTCAAACTTCCCTTTAGAATAATGCGTCGCCTGCTATTGAATCATCCAAGGTAGAGTCAGCCAAACCAATCTCATCAGAGGATGTAGATCTCGCTGATGGAGCTATGAGCAGTGTCTCACTACTGGAATCATGCAAGGCAGGTGTTGAAGGGCCTACAGGCGAATCACAATCAGAATCAGAGCTGGATATTGAGGCAAAAGTAGAGTCTTCCTGAACAGAATCACAGTTGCATCGTAGTTGTCCTCAGGCTGAGTGCCATCAGGTACAGGCAAAAAGTTGACTTCCAGCAACAAATTTCTGTGCACAACTCTTGCACGTCCAGTGACATCCTTAATCTTGTACACATGAATGTCAGGTTTTATGGCAGTGACTGTGTACACAACATTTTCGCATCTATCAGCCAATTTCTTCTTGCCATGCTCACTTTTGTTTGCCACCAGGACACAGTCGCCCACATTAAGATGAATGCCTTTCACACGTTTGTTGTACTGCTGTGTTTGGTGCAGTTTTGACGTAACAGTCATAATAAGCCACACTGGTATCACACAACACGTGCTTAAAGAGTACATCTACTGGTAGTCTGGGAACGCGACCAAACATAAGGTAAAAGGGAGCATAACCAGTTGTCTCGTGAACTGTGGCATTGTACGCAAATGTTAGGGTCTGAATTTGCTGTGGCCATTTCTGTTTTTCTTTGAGAGGCAGGGTACAGAGCATAGGGTGCGAGGGTGCGGTTGAATCGTTCTGTGCCCCCATTGCCCATGGGGTGGTATGCGGTAGTGTGCGATTTTGCGATGCCCAACAACTGGAGGAGCTCAGCAATCAATTTGCTCTCAAAATTGAAAAAATCTGAATGGATTCGCTCAGGAAAGCCATAGACACAGAAAACATAGTCCCACAACTTCCTAGCAACCTGTTTGGCTATTTGGTTAGGGAATGCTAGGGCCAGTTTTGTGTAGTGATCTGTGAACACGAGAACATCCACTGATCTTTGCTTACTATTCTCAGCTGACCAAAAATCAATACACACCATCTCCATTGGGGCAGATGTTCTTATGCTCTCAAGGGGTGCACACGCAGAAGGTCTCCCTAATGTCCCTCTCCATGTCAGGCCAATAAAAGCGCTGTATTGCGAGGCTCAAAGTCCAGTCTTGTCCCTGATGACCAGCCAGGTCATGGATGCCAGACAAAGCTTTATCTTTTAGGACTTGAAGTAGCAAGAACTGAAAACGTTTCTCCTTGGTGATCAGGTCTTTCAGCACTCTGACACACAAGACTCCATTGCGAATCTCAAGACAGCTCCACTGCTTAAACAGCTTTAGAGACATCAGGTCAGCACCAGTCGTCTGGATGGTCGTGTTTTCTTACATACAAAGGGCAGCACTTTGGAAATGCAGTGATCCAATTGTTGACTAGACTGAAGCTCTTGCTCAGAGAACACTGGAAAGATGTCTTGACCACCCGCTAACTGTTGAACATACTGTGTCAAAGAAATGTGGTATAAGCCCAATCGGAATGAACTTCACACAAGGCATGAAACTGCGCTGTT
This sequence comes from Hassar affinis, assembly GCA_025674545.1. Taxonomy (NCBI): domain Eukaryota; kingdom Metazoa; phylum Chordata; class Actinopteri; order Siluriformes; family Doradidae; genus Hassar; species Hassar affinis. The sequence goes on along the minus strand of JAOVYV010000042.1, from coordinate 2,406,350 downwards.
AAGAGTGCTGGATAGTATGGTCTGTGGAACCCTGTACCCATGCTTAACTTGAGACTGGCAGCTGACTCTTCCTGCACAGTATCTCCCTGCATTTCACATGCCTTGTCCAAAAGAGCATGATATATCTCGCCCAACAATCTCTGACAGATAGGCCTTGCAAATGGATTATGACTTGGGATTTCAGCAACAACATTGCTTTTCTCTGGCAGGTACTTTAGGTCAAATGAATAAGATGCAAGCTTGGAGACCCAGCAGAGTTCACAAGCATCCAATTTGGGCTTTGTCAAGAGAAAAGTGAGTGTGTTGTTATCAGTCCAGACTGTGAAGCTATGGCTCTTGAGCCAGTGACTGAATTTCTCGCACACACTCCACTTTAAGGCCAAAAACTCTAGACAGTGTGCTGGATACTTCAGCTGAGATGCACTCAGGGTCTTACTAACAAAGGCTACAGGTCTAGCTTTGGTCTCTCCTTCAGGTAATTGTGACAATACAGCATCAAACACCCATCCAAAGATGCATCAACTGAAAGTATGAAGGGTTTTGCAAAATTTGGGTGTGCAAGTACAACACATTCCAATAGCATCTTCTTTAGCTCCTGGAAGGCTTTGGTGCAATCATCTGACCAGTCAGCAGAGGTGAGTTTGCGGAATGTGCCAAGGGGTTTTTGTGTCTTGCTGGTTTTACCCCATCTCTTTTGTCCTCCAGTAAGCGCAAATAAGGGTTTGGTGATAACAGAGCAATTCGGAATGAAATGCTGGTAGTAAAATACCATGCCGAGAAAAGACTTGCTCTTGTGAACAGATCGTGTACATTTATTGCTTTCCATCAGGTCATGCACTGTAAATGATGAAATGGCATCTACCTTCGCAGGATCCACTGACACGCCACCAATGTCAATAACATGCCCAAGGAATTTCACTTGCTTTTTCATGAGATGACATTTTTTAGGTGCCAGTTTTAGGTTGTTCTCCCGCAACCTCTCAAAAATGATGCAGAGCCATCTCAAAGCTTCAGACTCAGATGGAGCAAAGATCAAAACATCTAAGTAGCGGAGAATTTTAGAGAAGTTCAGGTAACCGAAAATGCCAAGCATCATGCGCATAAACAAAGCAGGGCTGTTGCTCAAGCCTTGTGGTAACTGATTATACTCCATCAAACCAGCCGGTGTTGTGAAAATTTGCTGTATGCTGTAATTTTCTTGTTATCTTCATGCACAGGAATGTTATAGAACCCTGAAGTGAGATCCATAGAACTAAAAAGACAGTTGCCACCAAGAGCTGCAAGGCAGTCTGATTGGTGTGGCAGTGGATGAGCGTCCTTGAAAGTGTGTGCATTAAGCCACCTAAAATCTGTGTAAAGCCTTTGGCCTCTCCACATTCCAGTGGATGCTTGGAAAATATGTCTCCGAACTCATAAAGTAAGCACATCAATTCCTGCGTACAAGAATCACTGAGCTGACTGGAATCAATGTCAATGTCATCTAGACCAATGTCTGAAAGGTTGATTAGATGCAATGATTGCACAGCGGAGCCATCAACTGAAGCATGTGAACGAGAATTATTTTGCAGGGTCTGGAAGCCCTGGAATAAACCTAAATCCTCAGCGGCCAAACATGGAGATACGTCGGCAAGCTTGCAGTTCTGTTTAAGAGTTATTGATTTCACTGTGGGGTTTACAGTGGTCATAGGGACCCATCCATCTCCCCACATTGGGGTAATTACATGGCCCACTAGAATGTTTCGGGGAATGACTTTGGAACTAATGGGCACATTGTGAGGAAGTCTGCCCCAAACCAAATGTTCACACCTAGGCATGAGAGTAACTGCTCGGGGAAGTTTGACAGTGTTAATCTTATGGGGCATGTCGACACTGTTCCAACACTCTACACCCATAAACATGGATAAGACCTGTTGAACATCTGAACTGCATCCACCAGTGTTCCTTGAAGCCATTTCCCAGTAATTGCTGCTGCCCTTCATCTTATGAAGCAGATGTTTGATTACATTTGAGCCCAAGATCAGGTCGTCACACTGGCCTGGAATGACAAGGACTGGAACAAGACATGTGGTGTCGTACAACTGTAGCTGCAGATCATATAAACACTCTGGCTGAGCTTGTACACCCCCACAACCAACCAGCACAATACCACTTGCAATTAATCAGGATTTTGGTGGAATTTCATAAAAAAACATTATTTATATAAAAGGTTTCTTTTAACTGGGTTACACACTCATGGTGGAAAGGATTCATCAAGTGGAGATTCCTGTTACCTGAAAGTACCCTTTCCAGACAGCCAACATTTTCAGTGCCTACAGTAAGTGTAAGTGACTATTTTTGTTATTTGTGTATGTGTGCATGTGTGTGTGCCTACCACTTGCCTACCTCACATGCATCCTTTAAACTATAGGCACTACATACAGTGATATTTATTACAAGTGTAAAATTATTATTATCATATACTCTAAGGCTATCTGAGGCTAATCTAGATGATATCACAGACTAAAACACTTACACATGCATGCACAAGCATCTCTGCTGCATGTGTCTCGGCAGACTTTCGTGTTTGAATCCAGGATTTATATGAAAACAAGTCTTAAACATTTTCTTCTGTTGCATGAAGAATCATGTTTCCTGTGATGCAGTGAGCTGAAACAAACCATTCTTGTTAAGATGACTAAGAGCAACTGAAATTAGATTCATAGATATCCACAGATGCAGAAACAGGTGATGTAGAGGTCAAAGAAATAGAACATGCAAACAGTTTTGTAATATGTTCTTGTGCAATCATTTCTAAGCCATGAGAGGAAAAGCCAGGACATACCTGATCACATTAATTGTTTTTATTAGGCTGATTAAAAACGGCATGAAATTTGAGGTTTCAAGCCCCAGCAATGCCAAGCTGCTACTGTTGAGCTCTTAACCCAGGCCCTTATCCTACTGGTCAACTCAGTTTCTGGGGGTGCAGTGCACTTACAGTGCCTGTCCTAAGCTCATTTAAATGGAGGGCTATGTCTGGAATGGCATCCGGCATAAAACCTGTGCCAGATAAAACACAGATTTGATCTGCTGTTGTAACCTCAAGAAAAAAAAGCCACTGAAGAAAGAAGAAATAAATGTAAAAAGAATAAATGTTTTTTTGTTTAATTTGCATAATTGGGTTCTCTTTCTGTAGGTTTGAGACTAAGATAAATATCTGATCACATTTCCAGTCAAATATATAAAGAAATACAAACACTGTACGTGCACTATACAGTGCAAATTTATAGTTGCACTATATACAATATTTAAAAAGATTGCATATGATATTCTGGATTTGATCTGCTCTGGTGACCTCAAGTATGGAAACCAGTGAAGAAAGAAGAAATAAATGTAAAAACTATGATCTTTGCTGTGTCATTTGTGTAATTTGATTCTGTTTCTGTATTTCTGCAACTTAGATGAAGATTTTATCACATTTCTGGTCAAATATATAAAGAAATGGCTTAGAAAAATTGTAGTGGTACTCTATACAGTGATATTTATCACAGGTGCAAAATTGACATTTTCTGCATTTGGCAGACACCCTTCACCAGTAACTTACATTTTATGCACAACTTGCACAGATGAGCATTTGAGGGAGGAGGGCCTTGTTCAGGGGCCCAGCAGTAGCAGCTCGGTTGCATACAATGCAATTGTTGTAGTGTTAGTGTGTGTTGTACTGCTGTGAGTGGATCAGACACAACAGTGCTGCTGAAGTTTTTAAACCCTGTGCTCACTTACTGTGCACTCTGAGACACAATGATTCTATCTAAGCAAATGTATCTCCTGAATTGTGAAACAGATTGTGACATGCTGTGTTGCTTAATCAGCCCAGGCAAGGCTGGTAGGAGAGCACAAACGGCTCATGAAGCTTGATGCTCAAGCACATTTCCAGCCCAGTGAGAGTGCTTTGACGGCACCCACTTAGGCAGATGAATACTGCCAGTGGAATATGAAGTGTGTCAGGCTCAGGGATGCCTACACTAAGAATGTGGTCCTAGCCACAAGTGAAAACATTTTAAATTATTGTCACCAAATGATCCTAATCTACAAATAATTAATAAGAACCTTGCTGTTTCCATTTGATCCTTGTCCCAGGTCACTGGCCTTTGTGCCCTGAGATTTCCCAGGAATCAGAATGAGTTGAAGCACAGTTTTTTCAATTGAACTCTAATAGTTATTCAGGTTGAGTTGGAACATACCTTGGATCTCCCCCTTCTTGAACTGCCACCTTATCATGGTGGAGGAGTTTGAGTGCCAGAATGATCCGAGGAGCTATGTTGCCGGCGGGTATTATCCTCCTGTCAGGGTTTCCCAAGGCAAACAGGTAGAAGGTGACAGGCCCAACTAAGAGCAGTTCAAAAGCCCCTATGAAAGAACAAAGAGAAGGACCAGAAATGCCGCCTGGTACGGCGCAGCCGGGGCCCCACCCTGGAGCCAGGCCTGGGGTCGGGGCTTGAAAGCAAGCGCCTGGTGGCTGGGCTTTTGTCCATGGTGCCCGGCTGGGCCCAGCCTGAAGAGGCAACGTGGGCCAACCCTCCTGTGGACCCACCACCCACAGAGGAAACCACTGGGTATGGGTGCAATGTGGATTGGGCGGCAGTCGAAGGCAGGGTCCTCGGCGGCCCACTCCCTGGACACAGCGGCTAGCTGTTGGGATGTGGAACGTCTCCTCACTGGGTGCAAGGAGCCTGAGCTTGTGTGGGAGGTTGAGAAGTATCGGCTAGAGATAGTTGGGCTCACCTCCACACACAGCTTGGGCTCTGGAATCCAACTCCTTGAGAAGGGCTGGACCCTCCACTATGCTGTAGTTGCCCAGGGTGAGAGACGACAGCCCGGTGCGGGTTTGCTTATAGCTCCCCAGCTCAGCCGCCTCATGCTGAAGTTTACCCCAGTGAACGAGAGGGTCGCCTCTCTGCACCTTCGGGTAGGAGGAAGCGCTTTGACTGTTGTTTGTGCCTATGGGCCAAATGGCAGTTCAGAGTATCCGACATTTTTGGGGTCCATGGGAGGAGTACTGGAAAATGTCCCAACTGGGAATTCCATTGTTCTACTGGGGGACTTCAACACCCATGTGGGCAATGACAGTGACAGCTGGAGGGGGGCAATTGGGAGGAACGGCCGCCTCGATCTGAACCCGAGTGGAATTCTGCTATGGGATTTCTGCACTAGTTACAGATTGTCCATAACAAACACCTTGTTCGAGCATAGGATTGTCCACAAGTGCACGTGGCACTAGGACACCCTAGGCCGGAGGTCAATGATACTTTGTTGTCGTCTCATCTGATCTCCGGCCCTATGTCTTGGATACTCAGATGAAGAGAGGGGCAGAGCTGTCAACCAATCACCACCTGGTGGTGAGTTGGATCTACTGGTGGAGGGGCTGGCTGGAGAGACCTGGCAGGCCTAAATGTATTGTTCGGGTCTGTTGGGAACATCTGGCTGAGCCCTCCTGGAGTGGCAGACCGGGATGGTGGTCCCCCTGTTTAAGAAGGAGGACTGGAGAGTGTGTTCCAACTACAGGGGAATCACACTTCTCAGCCTCCCCGGGAAAGTTTACACCAGGGTACTGGAGAGGAGAATTCAGCCGTTAGTCGAACCTTTGATTCAGGAGGAACAATGCAGTTTTCGTCCTGCCCGAGGAACAGTGGACCAACTTTATACTCTCCGGAGGGTGCTTGAGGGTTCATGGGAGTTTTCCCAACCAGTCCACATGTGTTTTGTGGATCTGGAGAAGGCATTTGACTGTGTCCCTCAGGGTATTCTGTGGGGGGTGCTCCGGGAGTACGGGGTCCGGGGCCTTTTGTTAAGGGCTATCAGTTCCTTGTACGACCAGAGCAGGAGCTTGGTTCGCGTTGCCCTCAGTAAACCAGGCCTGTTCCCGGTGCATGTTGGACTCCGGCAGGGCTGCCCTTTGTCACTGGTTCTGTTCATAATCTTCATGGACAGAATTTCTAGGCGCAGCTGAAGGCTGGAAGGAGTCCGGTGTGGGAACCACAGGATATCGTCCCTGCGTTTTGCAGATGATATTGTCCTGTTGGCTTCTTCGGGCCAGGACCTTCAGCAGGCACTGGAGTGGTTTGTCGCTGAGTGTGAAGTGGCTGGGATGAGAACCAGCACCTCCATATCTGAAGCCATGGTTCTCGACCCAAAAAGGTGGCTTGCCCTCTCCAGATTGGTGGAGTTGTCCTGCACCAAGTGGAGGAGTTCAAGTATCCTGGGTCTTGTTCACGAGTGAGGGAAGGATGAAGTGTGAGATTGACAGGTGGATCGGTGCTGCCGCCTCAGTCATGAGGTTGGTATATCGGACCGTCGAGGTGAAGAAAGAGTTGAGACAAAAGGCGAAGTTCTTGATTTACTGGTCAATCTATGTTCCTACCCTCACCTATCGTCATGAGCTGTGGGTATTGACCGAAAGGACAAAATCACGGATATAAGCGGCTGAAAGGAGTTTCCTCCGTAGCATGGCCAGACGCTCCCTTAGAGATAGGGTGAGGTCCTTGATCACTCGGAAGGAGCTCGGAGTAGAACCACTGCTCCTCTACACCGAGAGGAACCGGTTGAGGTGGCTTGGGCATTTTTTTTCGGATGCCCCCTGAACGCCTCCCTGGGGAGGTGTTCCAGGCATGCACCACCGGGAGGAGGCCTCAGGGATGAGCCTGGACACACGGTTGGGACTATGTCTCTCGCCTAGCCTGGGAATGCCGCAGGATTCCTCCCGGGGAGCTGGCTGAGGTGTCTGGGGAGAGGAAAGTCTGGGCATCTCTGCGTAGACTGCTGGCCCCGTGACCCGGGCCCGGAGAAGTGGAAGAATATGGATGGATGGATGGATGGATGGATACCTTGGTGTTAGTTGGAGTTTCTAGTTAAAATTCTGAAAGTAAATAACCACAAGGTAAGGCTCTTATGATGCCTCATAACCAAGTAGCCCTGAGCCTCTGCACTCATGGTGGAAAGGATTCAAGAAATGGAGATTCCTGTTACCCAAAAGTACCCTTTCCAGACAGCCAACATTTTCAGTGCCTACAGTAAGTGTAAGTGACTATTTTTGTTATTTGTGTATGCATGCGTGTGTGTGTGTGCCTACCACTTGCCTACTTCACATGCATCCTTTAAACTATAGGCACTACATACAGTGATATTCATTACAAGTGTAAAATTATTATCATCTTATTCTCTGAGGCTATCTGATGCTAAACTTGATGAAATCACAGAGTAAAACACTCACATTACATTACATTACATTGCATTTAGCTGACGCTTTTATCCAAAGCGACTTACAAGAGTAATTGAATCATATAGA
>JAOVYV010000042.1:2333898-2353011 GCA_025674545.1 Hassar affinis | reverse complement strand
ATGCAGACTCCACACAGAAAGGACCCAGACCGCCCCATCCGGGGATCGAACCCAGGACCTTCTTGCTGTGAGGCGACGGTGCTACCCACCGAGCCACCGTATTGCCCCGATAACACAACTGAGGACAGGAATTATGGACTGATTGGGAGCATCCTAATCAGACTCTGCATCATCACATGACCACATGACCCTATGGTTGGTTAATTTCCCATCACAGCATGCCCTGGTGTGTTTTTTTCCTAACTGGTGTGTTGTGGTGTTTTCTGAGACCTTTCCACATCCGGGAGGCCCCCAGAGGATCAGAGAGGGAACTTCCTGTGAGTGCAGCAGAGCTCTGAGCAGTGTGTGCTCTCCTAACACTTTATTCTGCCCAAAATACTCCTCCAGGGTGCTGGGCCTCATCTTCTCCGCCAGAGGTTTGTCTGACTGCAGCAGCTTCTGGTTAAGCACCTCAGCTTCATCGCCCTGCTTCCGGTTTCCTGAATCTGAACCCGGATGTGTGGCTCTGTCGTGCGCGTTGCTATGCGACGCCGTGCCGCTTGCCATACCTTCACTAGCCGTCTGTTTGGATAACGACTTCTTGTTGTTGAACACTGAAAACACGGCACCTGCTGGCCGAGTTGGTGTCACTTCCGCCCCACCTGCCCCAACTCCAACAACTCCAACAACTCCAGAGCCGCCGTTAATCTCACTGCTAACGCGGGACTTTTTAGCCGGTGGCTCGGCACTCACTCGAAGGTCGTCCTCGCTTTTCCAGCCTTGTTCCAAGCATTTATCCAAGTGATTGTTAATTTCACTGGATTTAAAATCCCCATCACAAACGGGACACTTCACAGAGTCCTCCACCTTCTCCGCCATCATTACTGTTTATTACCCACTCCCGCCAAATGATTCTGACGTCACGGATTACCAACCTATACTTCAGTCCCAAATTACTCCACACTGTAAATGTAGTGCACTACGTAGGGTGCCAGAACTCTTCTTCTACGGCTCCTGCTTCTTCTTTTTCTTCTTCTTCTTCTTCTTCCAACCCACCACTTAAAGGAGACTCACTGACACCTACTGCACATTAATATTTTCTGTTTTTCATAAGGGATAAAAATATCGACTGAGACGCTTGAAAAACGCTCAAAATATAACTTACATTTGCAGGTTAATTCTACTTCTTCCTCTTTCTAATAAATGCCACTCAAAACACTCAACACTCAAAAAAAGACACTCAAAACATGATACAATGCCGCCATCTGCTGGTCACATTGTGTAACTACACTTTAAGTTTTTTCTTCTTCTTCGTTGTCTTTCTAATAAATGCCGACACTACGACCGTGATACAATGCCGCCACCTGCTGGTCAAATCGTGTAACTACACTTTAAGTTTTTTCTTCTTCTTCGTTCTCTTTTTAATAAATCCCGACACTACAGACATGATACAATGCCGCCACCTGCTGGTCAAATCGCGTAACTACACTTTAAGTTTTTTCTTTTCTTCGTTCTCTTTTTATAAATCCCGACACTACAAACATGATACAATGCCGCCACCTGCTGGTCACATCGCGTAACTACATTGGCGTCCTCATTCATTTGACGTTGTTCATTTCATTTCACGTTTTCAAGTTTCCAGTGACTTACTGAAGTCAGACCATTTTTTCCAATTAATTTATTTCTTTGTAACAGTATAACAGTCCTACTGTATGTAACCATATTCTTAAACACAATATATTATAACAAAAATGATTACATGTATTATAAATAAAAGAAAACATTAAGATAAAAAAATTTATTAAATAAATATTTAAAAATGAAAAAAGAAGAAGGGAGATGGTGTTGACCATATAAAATAAAAAATTTTTAAATGTTCAACTCTTTGCAGATACTTAATGATACTTTTGATTTCTTAGCTTTGTTTAAAAGATTTAAGTAATAATTTGTTTCCAATTTTATTCTAAGAGCTTCTGCTCTCTCCTATGGTTATCTCTACCAAAGGGCATGGGATTCATTCATTCATTCATTCGTTCATTCATTCATTCATTTTCTTAACCGCTTATTCCGTTTCAGGGCCACTAGCCGGCAGTATAGGGCGCGAGGCAGGAACAACCCCAGACAGGGCGCCAAGCCATAGGGCACACACACACACACATGCACTAGGGCCACTTTAGAGACACCAATCAACCTAACGTGCATGTCTTTGGACTGTGGGAGGAAACCGGAGTACCCGGAGTAAACCCACGTGGGTGTCATCGTGTCACCGGCATGTGATTTATTTGCAATGAAATGTAAGAAATCTAGGCTGTAAAAACATCTGCAATGCTCAAGCACAAAGCATGTGTCTTACCTGCACATAACATCTGTCCTGATGTGTCACATGGCTTTTATATTTTACTGCTGTTAGATGTAATAATAACACTTATTCATCCCATGTCTGTCTTTGTAGCTCGGACAAGGCATGCTGTCATGAGAGTCTGGGGTTTGAGGTAGCCTCAGTCCTGAAAACTAGAACCTCAGAGCTGTCGCCTCCAAACAAGCAGGCCAGAATTAAGGGGGAACTCTTCCTCCACCTGGACAGAGTGGAAACCTTGCGCTGCTTCTGGGAGATCAAACTCACAGAGTTACAGGGACATTTTCAACTGGTAGGTTACATACACACACTTTATTTGAGATGCAAAAGATATGACCAATCAGATTTCACACTGTGTGATTTCAGTGGGGTTTAGGAATATTATCACACTGTATGAGATGACTACAATAAAATCTTGGCTGAGTTCGATAACAGAGTGTGTGTCAGAGTATATCATGACGATTAAAGAAAATAACTACAGTTGAAGAGTCTGAAGAAGATACAGTACTTCCTAGGACTTGTTGTGAGCTATAAGATCCATGTTTATCATGCTTTAGAAATTATTCTGAAAAGCTTAAACTTTTCTGACCACAGCCACACTCCTGAGCTTTTCAGTACGGTACTACTGCGATGTACTATTTAACGTGAAAAACAGTGCAGCTTGTGACATAAAGAGATGAGATGTGAGAGCAAAGTCATGACGTTTTAGTTTTATAATCATAGAATAACTTGTGTTACAGTGTAGTTATAGAATAGAACAATATTCTCTGACTCATATCCTAAATAATAAAATATGGTTTCTGATTAATTAGCTTAAGTAAGAAACATATTTCCTGATTGACACTAGAATGATTATTTTCTTTATTATTTATAGAATGTATTTTCACCAATACTCTACTGATGGCTCTAGGGCACCTTTACACTCCTGCTGCTCAGGTTGAAATTACCTGCAATTGGATTATTGACATCAGTAAAAGGTATACACAGTACGGATAGTGTCAGTACCGATCAAGAAATGCATCTTGTATATTATATTTATCTGATACTAGCATTAAAATGGCACATTCACTTGCAGTTCCTAAAATCACCACTAGGTGATATGCATGTGGTGCATGTGTGAACTCCAAGCGCTCACTGATTTTAGTTTACAAAGATCACATAACAGGGTGTCTGGGAAACGTAGTAGAATTTGCAAAGTTATATGTGGAGGATGTACAATACGTTGTTTTAAAAAGTGTGTCACATTAGCAAAATACACATTCCTACCTCCATTGTGTGTGTGTTTGTATGTGTGTGTGTGGGGGGGCGGTATGTTATGCTTGGCCCATAGATAAGACTGCACACCACCTTTCACATACTTTCTGTTGCTATAATAAATCTTGGACACTAGGAGTCTTCATGAATACTTTCTGCTCTCTGTACAGATACCCTTATATTGACTACTCACACTTAACTACAACAAAATCAATCAAGATATTGTTTTACTGGGCGAGGGCTAGAAAAAAGGTTCCTCTGAGAGGGCTTGGAAGATTTCCCTTTCAGAAAACAAAGGTTACAGGTCATCCATAGAACACCTGAGAAACCATTTTCTTACATCACATTATCTATGAAGTCATTGGATCAGATTCTGGTTCACACCATCTTTTATGTGTCAATGATGTGTTAAGGTCAGACACAGGAAGTGGGTCCAACAATAAGACACAAGGCACATGCAAAAGATAAGTGTGTTTACTTACTTACTCAGAATCAGTCCAATTCCACAGGGCAGAGCAAAAACATAATGTAATAACAGACAAGGGTCAAACCTGCTCCTGCAAGTGGCTCCTGATGATGGGCTTAATCTTGAAGATATGGAATGTTAGATGAATCTTGAGGGACCTGGGCAGGTGCAGGTGGGCCACTGCTGGGTTGATGATACTGGTGATAGGGAAGGGACCAATGCATTGAGGGGCCAGCTTCCAAAATTATACTTTAAGTGGCAGGTCCTGGGTGGAGAGTGAAACCTTTTGGCCCTGGAGGTACCCAGTCCTTGTGGTTAGTCAAGTCTTGGTACCTCTTGCTAGTACAAAGGAAGGAAGCATGAACTCATAGCCAGGAGTGTCAACAGCATCTTCTGAAGGCCTGTACCAAAGGCACACTATTCTCCCATTTCTGGCTGGGAAATAACAGGGTTGGTAGCCCAAGGAGCACTGAAACAGGTGGAGGCTGGTAGCAGAGTCTGGAAGGGAGTGTGTGCACTCAAACCAGATTAGCTCTTTGGCCCAGGAAGAAGGTGAGTGAGGTGTGGTGCAGCATAGAGTAAGTCTTGGTTTTTGTGCTCAGTCTGCCCTTCCCTGATACAGACCAGCTGATAGGCAGTGCAGAGATTAAGCTTAGTGAAAAACCTGGCTCCCTGTAGCAGCTCACAAGCTGAAGAAATTAACAGCAGGGTGTATAAATTCTAGATGGTAATGTTGTTAAGTATGCAGAAATCAATCCATGGGCAGGGTTTTATCCTTTTTCTCCACAAAGAAGAATCCAGAAGGGGATGAAGACGGTCAGATAATGCCTGCAGCCAGGGACTCATTGATGTATTCCTCTATGGCTAGTGTTTTGGATGTAGACAGGGAGTACAGATGAGCCCTGGCAGGGGCAGTGGCAGGCAGCAGGTTGATAGTGCAGTCATAAGGGCTATGGCTCTAGCCTTATTGAGGCTATAAAGTTCAGGTAAATAAATAAACAGACAGGACCTTAGAAATGTCTGAAAATGCTGAGTCTGACTGAGGATCAAGGTGTGAAGGAGGAGCAGAGCTCAGACATCCAGCATGGCATGAGTTGCTCCAGCTTGTAATATTGGCAGTGCATAAAATGGAAACTAATGAACACTCAGTAATTTTCTGATATACTGAGTTACAGGGCAGCCTTACATTTGAATACTTTCATCAATGGGCATCCATCTAGGGCTCTAGCCAGCATTAGCCTCTCTAAAGTGACAATGGGGAAGCGAGGCTTTCAGTGAGCTTGAGATCCATAAAGATGTTCTCCTTTTCACTGGCCACAGCTTTTAAGAGGCAGGATGAAACAAAGTGTGCAGGTTGGCCACAATACATGGATTGGCTCTGCATCCCAGTTTGTGCTCAAGCTCCATGAAATGAGTTCTCCCCAGCCCTGTGGGCTCTAGAGGGACGCTATGGGATCCATAAGGGGATTGAAGCTCTGGGGAGCCACGTCAGCTGCTGAACTGTGTACTCAGTCAGGAACAAAGATGGCTATATTTCAAATACCAGTGAGCACTGTACCAAGAAGGGCCTATAGCCGACAGGATCCTCAGAGTTGTGCTCAGGCAGTGGTAATGCAAGACTCAAAGAAAGCAGTGCTCCAGGGTAGTGAGGGTTTGGTAAGTTTCTTCATAATCTGGTACAGCTGGGTTTGCTAATAGCGGATTGTAGCTGTTTGAGCCATGAGCTGCTGTGTCAATCAATTGTAAGAACAAAATGGAGCAGGGCAGGCCGGAGGCAGAATTGGTGACAACAAACATCTGAATCAGCAAAACAGCGAAAAACAGACAATAGACTAAATGATCAAATACAGAACATATTGAATATGAAACTTTACCTTTTTCTGAAGAATCTCAATTTGGGACTATACTAACTTGTGTGTCCATGAAAACCCAAACTTTATTTTAAGTCATTGGGCCAGTACTATGGTAAGGATGTGTAAATGTGAAGAGAAAATTAATAAAATGACTGAAATCAACAATTACATCTATCCATTTTTAAAATAAAGCATTAATGCAATTCAGTTTTAGTGGAAAGTATTTAATCCAATAAATTAATAACTGCATTTTATGCATCTGCAGATTAAACTGATACGGACATAGACAAAACTATACATACAATTCTTAGATTGTTCAAATGCATTATGCTTAGCATTTATTTTGGAGTAGAGCATACTGTACTTGTCAGACCACTCATCAACAGAGGCAGTTGTTGCTCTAATCATTGCCTTAGTCAAATAAAGTGGTGTGAGAGAGAGAGAGAGAGCAAGTGAGAGAAAGAGGTGTGTCCTAACACCCTTACTCCTGCACCTGTCTCCCACTTATCACAAGAGACAAGTACACATGTCCTTTGTACAGGAAGAGTAAAAGAACAGATCTGCTGGAAGGGGGGAAGGCAGATGTTTGAATTGCTCTGAGGTCTGAGGTTTTTAGAGGAGGTGGATTCATGTTACCACTGCCAGTCATTCATTGCACCCCTCCTCTCTGAGCTCTGCAGAGTTTCCCTCTAACAGAAGATCACAGAAGATCTGGAGTGTGAGCATGGAGAACTTTATGAAAGGAAGAGAAATTTGGCTCCTGAGCAGCATGTGTTGCATGGCTTCTTACTTGTGGCGCAAACTCTGGGATTTACTTTCCTACTGCAGGAAGCGGAGATCCATGGGGAGATTATTGTCATCCTCAGATGTACAGGTAGACCTTCATTTTTAAATACTCAAAGATCGAAATTGAGACACTTGAAGATTAAAGCAGTGGTATATGTAGGGTCTGTCCAGCATCCTGCTGGCATATTGTAAGATTAAAGTCGATACCATGTCACAAAAATACAACACTGTTTACCATAAATAAGCTTGCTTTAAAGGTAGGTAAGTCCTTTCAGTTTTCTAACAAAAGGTGACAAGTGACCAGAACAGTGATAAGGGATTTTTGCCTCAAACTATAATTTAATACATATTTTTCTGCAATATTAGCAAGGAAATATATGCATTGTTCTGAATTAGTGCTTAATTTGCTGAGCATTGTCTTATTTTCACTTTTATAAACATGATCTAAATGGCACATTACATTTGTACACCTGTAATCAACCAGCATCCCATCCAGGGTGCTTTACATCTAGTGTTCATGGGATTGACTCCGGATCCACTATAACCTATCCAGGGTAAAGAGGTTATTGAAGATGAAAGAATGAAAATAACAATCCTTTAGAGATTCTGAGCATCCTGATGAAAATTGACTTTAGTTTGCTGTGATAGGCTTCATGGGAAATATGTTTGGTAGATATTAAATCATTAACAAATCTACTATAGTGGTGCCTTGAGAATTATTGAAAAGCACAGAATTTAAAAGCACTGATAACCAGAAATCTGTGATGAACTGGTGCTCAGTGTTTCCAAAGATAAATTGGCTATTGTAGGTGAATGAATGAATAAATGGATAAATGAACCAGTTAAAGAATCGGTATTGCAATTAATAATTTTTTTAGGAGTAAAAGGTCTGGATAGTCCTTTGTCAATGTAAAACAAACTCAGGACACTAAGACTTGGTCTGTGTTATCTTTAGCTATTTCTATATTTTCTGCACTGGCACTGATTTTTGACATCAGACCTTGGCCCTTAGGCAGTTTAGAAAAAGTCTTGAAAAGGTCTGATGTATGGCATTTAAGGTAAACAGTATGTATTACATATTTCACTATAATACTGCCATATTTATGCAATGTGCACTTCACATGGTAATGTCACATGACTGTTTGCATCTGTTTCACATTTTGTATTTGCACCACATTCATCGTTTGATCATTTTGTTGTGTGCATCTTCCTCCCTGTGTGTGTGTTCCTGTCTTTGCACAGTTCTTGTTTCTCCAGTGTCTTAGTTATTGTTTTTTGTTGCTAAGCCACTGGGTTCTGCTGAGGATGTCACTCCTCACACTGCTTTGCAGTGTACATTGCTTCTCCCTCTTGCTATGTAGAGGATGTGACTCCCCCTCTTACTTTGTGGAGAACATCTCTCTTTTCTCTGGCCTCACCGAGGACACCACCTCTGGCTCAGTGGAGGACATCACTCTCCCCTTCTGGCTTTGTGGAGAGTGTCAAAATTCTACTTTGTACATTTTGCTACACTGTTTCTGAAGGATGTTGGGTCTGATGCTGATACAGCTAATGGTAGCACTCCATACAAACTATGTGTTGTATCTGCCTTCAGTGTGTCATTTCAACTTTGCTTATTATATCAACCATGATACTGTCACTGTTTCATTATGGTATCTCCTGGTAACTAGGGTTAAATATAATACATTATATTACATTAACCATTGCACTGCTGTGGTGCAACAGAATTGTTAGCTGAATTATAAAGAAATACTGATTCCGTTATGAATAGGAGGTGCATTCTTCCTTGCCAGAAAGTTTCACATGGATTCTGGATGTTATTAGAGGTATGCATTGGGACTGAGGGCTACATTTATTCACAGTGTTCACTCATTCATCCTTAGGAACTGCCTGATCAGGGTCGCAGTGCTTCAAAATAAAGCTACTAGTTTGTTTATATTTTGGGAAGCAGAACCAGACAACAAACAAAAATAACTGTGCAAGTGGAGCTGAGGTTGAGGAACTGTCAGAGCCAGAATTCACAACACTGAGAATTCTGACATATCTACCTGCTTCCAGTGATATATAGTCTGTCCAGGGGCAGAATGGTAATATAACCACATAACCATGCCCTCACAATGCATGTAATATCAGTTTGTAAATGCACACTAGAGACTGTTTATAGATCATTACGTTACCATCACATGCTGATGCTGATGTAATAAGCAGCAGTTAGCTATACGTGCTGACAGGATATTCATCGTCGAGAAGAAATAAGAGAGTTTGAACAAGTGCCACCTGTCCAAACATATCAAACATACAGTTTTGTCATAGTGACTACACTGACGTATGAAAATATATTTAGATCCAGATGCACAAAATGCAAAACTGATTAACTGTATCTTGTGCTTGGATTACTATAATAATGAAGAAAAAGAAAATAAGCCCTCTTGTGGTACAGTTTATAATAGACAAAACTTAAAAAAAAAGCATAAGGTTTATGTTATCCCTCTGACAATGAAATTGGTCATTCTTTGTAGCTCTGCTCCATCGGAAACAATGCAAGGCTCGCTGGCTCTTGTAGTGTGATCATCTGTGTGTGCCAGCAATCACATGTCTCTACAATGCAGGTGTACAAGACTGACGTACAGATTGCTAAATGCAGCCCCCCTTCTCTGCTTCTGTTCATTGCACTCATACAGATGGACAGCTGGGCAGTAGTTAACTTCAGTGAGGCCAAAGATATCTTGTCAGCACCTGCTAAATAAGCTTTATAAGTTTACAACATGTTGACAAGTGCAGAATGCTAAGATGGGTGCATTCTCTTTTTTAGTGGACTTTTCTCACTGTTTGTTAGATTGGAGCGCTCTATACTGAGATCATTCTCCTACAGCATTTACTTTTTAATACACTGAATAGCATCACCATGCTTCTTTTTTGCTATTAGTTCACTGCAGATGGTCTGCTATGGGTATTTTCAAGACAAATCATAGGTCTATGTCATTGTTTCTATAGTAACAACTGACACAGGGCACTGTGGATGGTAGAAGTACAACATAATCTTGTGCTTATAATAAACTCATTAAAATGTGTAGTCAGTAATCAGGAAAGTAACAACGAAGGAATTTGTAGAAGAGGTGGATCAGAGTGAATACAAATGCAGGTTAATTAAAACAATCTAACATGGCAAATCCCAATCTGTAGTTCTGTATAGGTCATGTGGCCAGCAAACAGAGATGAACTGGCTCAAATCAGTAGGAGAAATATGAAAACAAACCATGATCAAAACCTGAAGAGCAAACAAAGCTTGGAATCCTGACCAATGCAAACAATTCATAAAAGACTGAGCAAAATCTGGGTTATTTAAGGTGTGTGTGTGTGTGTGTGTGTGTGTGTGTGTGTGTGTAAGAGAGAGTATTATTGTGCATGCGAAGTTCACAAGACAACCAAAACATACATTAAAAAGTTAAAATACATCACAGTTCATAGACGTTTCATCACATTTATTTCAAAACTGCCATTTATTTCAACAGAGTTGTTAGATTTATCATGCTAAATACAGCCGAGTGCTGTAATGAAGGCACTACCCGATGCTGTTCACTGTTGATGATGTTGCAGTGGGTTCCAAATAGAGCGGTTTTAGTGACTGAGTTCCCTATGAAGAGCCCTCATGATTCTGTACCCTGTACAGAGTGTAGGGAACAGGGATACAGCTTAGGCACTATTGTGATTGGAATGCAGCCTAAAACGAGTAACATAATGGACAATTTCAGAATGGTTTGTGTAATTTAACTCATTTTTAATCTGCTGTAAAATTTTCATGGTGTTAATTGTTTTACTCATGGTCAATTCTTCAACGTGTTCGTTGATGCATTAATTTGACAGCACAACTTTGAACTGGGGCGGCACGGTGGGTCGGTGGGTAGCACCATCGCCTCATAGCAAGAAGGTCCCGGGTTCGATCCCCGGGTGGGGCGGTCTGGGTCCTTTCTGTGTGGAGTCTGCATGTCCTTACTCCGGGTACTCCGGTTTCCTCCTACAGTCCAAAGACATGCGAGTTAGGTTGATTGGTGTCTCTAAAGTGGCCCGAGTGTGTGTGTTTGTGTGTGTGTGTGTGTGTGTGTGTGTGCCCTATGATGGATTGGTGCCCTGTCTAGTGTTGTTCCTGTCTTGCGCCCTAAGTTGCCGGCTCTCCTGTGACCCTGAAAAGGAATAGAATAGCGGTCAAGAAAATTAATGAATGAAGTTTGAACTGTCCGTTTTTGAATTTGCGAAGCTGAAAATGATTTGATTAAAAATTGGTTTAAAATGTGGCTTGAGTATAGTACTATTTAAAAAAAATACATTTGTGGCAGACAACCTTAGAAGAGTGACTCACATTTTTTTTTCTCATGTACAAAACTGAGCAGTTGAGAGTTGAGGGCCTTGCTAAGGGGCCCAGTGGTGGCAGTTTGCCTGTGGTGGGATTTTAGCTCATGACCTTCTGGTCAGTAATCCAGCATCTTATCCACTGAGTTACCACTGCCTCTATTATTAATATTGATAATAATATTATTAACATAATACATTAACCTAACTTATCATAAACCTCAACCTGGTTCCATTCACTTGATTGATGGATTTAATGAAAGGCAATCATACTAATCGTTTTCTGTAGTTCCAGATTTGAGCAGTGCTCAGCTTTCACTGTCTATTATTATCATGTCAGTTGATCAACGAGAGCCCCTTTGAATATGATGCTTTTGATATCTCTATGCATATCTGATTATTAATAATCTCTATAACTATATACATTATTCTTCATCTTCTACTTGATCAAACATTTGACAACTAATTTTTATCCTTATTTGTAAAAGCTTTCTGTCCTGCAGAAACAATTTCATAATCTATATAAACTCACAGAACATTAGTACATCTCAGATAAAAATATCAATGATATTTAAGGCATGGTTAAAAAAAAGATTCAAATGGTCACAGCTGTAATTGGAAACGGTCTCCTTCTGGCTTGTGAATCTAAGCACATTGTTGGCTCGACTGAACAGGTCAGGAGCCCAAACCTTTAGTACGATATGCTTCACTGCTGCCAGGAATTCAAGATCATTCATTGTGAATGCTTTTTGTTCATCTGGACCTAATTCTCACAAAAAGACAGAACAGCTAATAATTATGACTAATCTGGTCTTGGCAGGAATTACTGAAATAATACTAGGGTGCTTTCAGAGTTGAATTGTTCTTTTGGTTTTAGATTATTGTATCCATTAAAATACTCTTACCAGTCCTAGCTAGGATTGGCTAACTAGCTAGTCTAGCCTTTTCTCTTTATTAGATTTATTATCATCAGTCATACAAATGAAATTAGAAAATTAGAAAAAAGAGGATTTTTAAGTAATAAAGAGGTTATGTGTAAGTTGACATGTTAGCTACACAGCAATATTGTAACTTTGGAACTGAAATTGTTTTTTATTCATGCATAACATATATTTTTTATATATATTTGCATTTTATGTTTAATACCATTTTTTGTCACATGCAATTTGTTCTCTATCTTTTTTCTTCATCATTTCTTTATTATTGCTTATCTCCTAATTTCTGATCTGATTGGTCTGAAGGTTAAAAAAACACTGTCTGAACTTGCTGCACTTTTCTGAAAAGTTTAAACTCTACTGTGGCAAAAAAAGAAGCAAGAAAGAAAAACTAACAAAAAATCCCGAGAGAGTGGTACTTTTTAAAAGCCACTTCTTGCAGGATTACATATACAACATTAAGTATGAAAGAACTCTTAAAGAGGAGTGTAATTAGTAAACCCAGTATGACTCATCAAACCAGCAAAACAGTGGGACAGTAGTAGCTCTGTGGTTCAGACATTGGACTGCTGATTAGAAATGAGTTAAAATCCCAGAACCACCAAGCTGTTGGGCCCTTGAGCAAGGCCCTTAAACCACATCTTCTCAGTAAAATACATTAAATTGTATAAAAGGATATCTGCCAAATGCCATAAATGCAAATAAAATAATGCAAACTAAAAATAGTGTTACTGCTCAGAAGTTCATTATGTCCCTTCTGACCATTGAAAGTTTAGAATTCAACAATGCTGTGGTATAAAACACTCTCAATATGCAGGTCAGTGTGTCTGAGAAGTGAGAGAGTTTGTGGACTTGTGTGGATTTTTTATTACTGTCCTGGTATACACCTAAATAATGACCCTGGCTGAGAGCACCCTGGACTTTGTTGTCTATCCTACTGCATTATGAGATTTAGAAAGAAGAAGCCTTTGCATTATTGAGCATGTGCATTTGACCTTTAAGCTCCACTCTGACATTAAGTAATTGCGCTTGTGCTCAGGCTTTACAGCTGTCATTTATAACCAGGGTGGACAGTGAAAAGCTTATAAAAATTACACGGAGGATTGTTTTAAGTAGGGGATGAAAAGCCACTCTGATGGATATTTGCAGATGCCCAGGAACTAGACTGTATAGTATAGAGGTGTGGGGATTCACTGATGGTGATGATCAATGTTGGTGTGATCACCCACTTATTGCAATATAATAATTTATTGGGAAATTAGAGGTTTTAAGATGTATTCTCAGTTGGGCATGTTTCTGCTAGGAGTTTGTGATATGTTCACAGGTCTCTGTGTTTAAATATTTGGGTGAGGTTTGGGTTAGGGGTCAGATCACAGCACCATAAAGCTGACAACTATTGGCTCTTTGTGTAAGTCTCATAACCATCACTAGTTCTCACTATATCAGAGCAGCCTAGTGAATACAACTAAATCAAATATTGGGCCTGGTAAAAGGCTGAGCTATGTCAAGATATCTCTTAAAAGCACCTTTACAATCTCGAAAGCCCTATTTGCTTTGTAGTGCTGGTGCTATACTGAGTCATACTGGGCTAGGTGTTCTCTAGATTTAACCCAGAATGGTGCAAAAAAAAAATCCAGTGAGCAGCAGTTCTGTGGGAAAGCCTTGAGGATGAGATAGATCAGAGATAATCAGAGGAGAGTATGACCAGACTGGTTCGATCTGACTGGAAGGCTATGGTAACACAACTAACCCCCCGGACAAATGTGGTGAACAGAAATGCATCTCAGATTTCACAGGAAACCTTGAAATGGATGGGATAACCACAGCAGAAACTGAGGCTACAATTAGCACAGGCTCACCGAAACTGAAAAGCTGGACAAGTTGAAAAACATCAGCTGGTCTTTTTCCAGTCCACAACTGCACATTTTTGGTTTATGCACTGCCTTGCTGCCATGTTATTTGTTGATTGGGTAATTGTATAAAATAGCAGGTGTACAGGTGTTCCTAATAATGCGGTCAGATTAATTGATATGGTGGTAAAGTTTTCATTATATCTAATAGCAAATGAGGTGTGCGCTTTTTCTGAAAAGCAGAACAATAAAATATAGACAAAGTTTTAAAGAACTAGACATATGTTATGGTTATTGTTATTGTGTGTGTCCACAAGGCCTAAAACAAGCACTCATAAAAATGGTCAAAACCATTACTATGTGTAATGCTCCCTCTGCTGTTAACATTGAGATATGACTTACAGCTAAATACTGCAGACTAGAAAATGTCTAAATGTTTTGAGGAGACTACTTTGTCCAAGGATATAGATAATATATAGTCATATTCACATTATTCATGGGTGTAAACAAATTTTGTGTAATGTATAGTACCCAGCAGAGAAAAAAATGTGTATGTCAGTAACAAAAGCAACACATTACATATCAGACCACTTGTCCATTATGGACAAAAACCATAATGAAGTCTGCTGGGTTTTGCATGCAAAAAAAAGAAGTAAGTGTGACAGTCAAAGTCTCCAGAAGAGCTGTGGCAGATTCTCCAAGACACTCAGTAAAACTTGCAGCTAATTCCCTAATAAAACTGCACACATTGGGAACACTGTTTAAGAAAAAGGCACACCAAACATTGACTTCCTTTAGTTTATTAGTTTACTGCACTTTATAATGTTTTCTTTTATGTAGAAACGTAACTGCCTTATTAAGACATCTGCATCGTACTGTACAGTAATTAGCTGTAAGTTTTAACTCATTAGCCTTCATTATGTTGCTTTCATTCCTGACAGACAAACATTTTGTTGCTGGAAAAGTAATGTTTGGAAATATATATCTCTTTGTACTGACTCATTAATGCAGAAGTCATAAAAATAAACATCAATAACAACATTTGGACAAACAAAAAACAATAGGGTGTCTATGATGTTTACACAGAATTGTATATTTCCCATATTACATGTCTAACATTTTTTCTGTATTATTTCTTTGTTCATTTGACATTAATTAGGAGCAAGGAGTTGCACTCTCTATCAGATGGTGTTTCAGCTCCCTCTCCTGTTCAGTTTCAGATGTGGATTAAACACATCAGCTAGTTTTGTTTTGGTACTGTAAGAAGATAGGGATTTTTATAATGTCAATAAAAGTCACTCAAATTTCAAGTCCAAAAATGAGAAATAATACATATTAAAAATATAATTAGAAAAAGCTTCAGTGGGTCTGACAAATAGGCTAAATAATAAGGCTACTATTTGTTGCAATTTATTTATTTCACAGTTAAATGGGTCCCAGGCTAAAAAATATCTCTGAGTGTAAGGTTTCATTCATTAACAATAACATGGCTGGCAGAAATTTTCACATGACTGAAACTTATCCTGTTGCTTATAACTCCGTGGATGGACTGTTTACATAACCCCATTTAAACATTAGCACACATTAGCCCGGGGCGGTGGGCAGCCTTGTCCAGGGTGCCCGAGGAGCAGCTGGGGGTTAGGTGCCTTGCTCAACAGCACTTCAGTCATGACTTGTTGGTTGCAGGGATCAAACTGGTGACATTCCTTTCACAAGGCTGGTTTCTTACCAGAAGCCCACATTACAAAATGTGTAATAAAAATGTTCTAAATAAAATTCCTATAGGTTTACAATTGAGAATGAACACCAAAAAAGCATGTTCAAATTGTCACATTCAAGTGACTTACTGCATTTAACTAAATGCATGGAGATTAAGGCAAGACTGAAAGGTAAATAATAAAATAAAGAAATCTTTATAATCTTTGGAAATTTCTTCAAGTTCAGGTATGTATGTAGAGTTTTCCCAGATCAACACACAAATATCATGTCACTAATATACAGAGAATAATTCTGGCTTACACTGAGATTATGAAAATATGGAACTGACATATTTAAAGCTACAGTATTTAGCCTGTATAAAAATAAGCTTTTGTCATATTTGCAAAACTGTCACTATGTCCTGATAATCTGTAGGAAAAAAAAACAGGCTCCTCTGGCTCCTCCTAGTGCTCCTAATGCCATGCACTCAAGTTCAGTATCAGCACTAAGTTGGTTCAGGAGCTTTCCAAATGCCATGAAGGACAATCAACCACAATAAATAAATAAATAAATAAATAAATAAATAAATGATTGAATAGATAGATAGATAGATAGATAATGAATGAATGAATGAATGAATGAATGAATGAATGAATGTCCATTCCCCCTTTACCAACAACAGCTTACTCAGCAAAGATAAGAAAACAGAAGAAAACCACTGAAGAAAAGCTAAAGATTTAGACAGAATTCCTGACAGTTTCTGTTATCAAACAACTGCCTAAGCGCTAAATACAGGGTGTGCTAGTTATAGAGATTACTTTTCATGTCAAAAAGATCTTTTTTCTTGTTTGTTCTTCAGCAATGTTGACAAAGTTAGACTATTTATTGCTAACAGGTAAGGAATGGAGGACCAGGGTTCTAGCTAAAGTATAGCCACTGAAAAGTGAAAGAGACTGTAAAGCATATTATATCAAGCTGTTTGGAGTTTAGTTCATGTTTCGTTCTTATTGCTGTGAGCTCCACTCTGTTTATCCGGCTGCATTTGGATTCCATGGTTACTAGCTTGCGTGTGCACAGCAGCCTCCTCTGCGGGAGGCAGAACTGGAGCCCAGTGTTGAGGGAGGGGGAGATAAATCCACTCTCATCTCAATCATACCACCTGCAGCTTTAAGAGTCCACAGTATTTATAGAATAGCCCACTGAGCTCAATGGTACATTTTCCAGTTTTTTCACTACCTGATACAAAATGTACAACAGATCCAACTGGCATACAAGGTGTTCTGCATGACCAGAGAACAGCTTTTATAACTCAGTATCTCCTGATGATGTCCAATTCATTCTGTTCTGCAAAATTCTGAGCACCTACTGTTCAAAATCGAGACGTCAGTGAATTTTAAAGTCTTCATGTTCCTGTCCATTCCAGGGTCTCAGTCCAAATTCTTAGGAATGTCATTCTTGGGTAAGTGAGACAGGGAACAGTGCTGCATCAGGGATATTTTGTTTGTATGATCTTACGCAGCAAAATTCCCAGGGTTTTGAATGTACTTGGCAGATATTAATTCAACACTAAGGATTTTGCCCCTAATGTTCCAGGACAAGTGTTCTTACTGTTTGTGGTACAAGGATTCTTTTCCTAATGCCAAAGCATCACATCTAATAGCTGTGTCTTCCTAAGTCACACTTTGTGTGTATGTGTGTAACAGAGAAGAGCTGAAAGCTGAGATGTTTTATGGCTCTTGGTCCCTTGATATAAATATCTCAATGGTTTGTGATGACTAGGCCAAAATATTAAATCTTTTGCAACTTAAGTTCATTTTGAAGCACAAGTTCCCCTATTCCTTTTCCACTATGACACACAGATACTCTGATTGGTCTGCTATTGGTCTGCTTTTGATATTGACATCACCAAGTGGACATGTCCAGCACTGGACTACTGCTGGATACCTGCACAGAAATTTTCCACTGGATTGTGATGGGGTTCCCCTGGGTCAAACCACTAGCCTGGAGTACACTTGCTCTGGCAGTGATAGGCCTTTAGAGCATATCCAGTTACCCACTGCAACTTTGCAGCAGTGCCAAAAGAACAATTTGTGCTCTGGAGATCGGAGCCAGTAATCAAGGCGTTCCAGAACTGAGGGTCTAAAACCCATGGGCAGCCCTCCCTCTGTGAGCTTCTTCTTAGATCTCCTTGGAAAGATCACACATTCTGTGTTTATGGATGACTAGGAGGGTATCGTGAGGAATGTTTCTGTCAGCGTAATTAATGACCAGGCTAAACGCGTGCGCTGAGTGGCATTCCTCACCTCCCTTCACCTCTCTCTCTCTCTCTCTCTCTCTCTCTCTCTCTCTCTCTCTGCCACACTGCCATACTGTACACTGCCAGCTCTTGGCACTCTGACTTGACATACCAAGATGCAGCCAGCCTTGACGGATACATTTACTATTCTCATGTTCATGAAGTTCCAGTTTCACTTTTCCAATGGGATGGAATTGTTTGTGTGGAAGTCATCCTGGTCTAGACACTGCAGCGTCTCCTTCATTTTTATTGTCCTGAAATGGCATAGGCCCGTTCCAGTTCTGGACTATCCTGAGCATGCCGGTCATGTTTCATTTCCTGGCATCGGGAGCTTATGTGTTTTCCGTCGCGTCACACTAATCACAGGTGTGAAGTCTGTGGTCTCCCAAACATACCAACCAGAATATTCAATCCACATGGGCTTAGTCAGGGTGCTTTCACATACACTGTCCATTTAAATCAAACCCTTCAGTGCGGTTCTTTGGGCAGGTGAGAACACAAAAATCACACTCGCATCGATCAAAACAAGCAGTCTGACAGCATCTGAATGAGCATTCCAAGTGTGGTTCTATTGCAGTCAAAGACTCTGATTTGACTGAAGCAAGGCAAGAAGTGGACTGAACATAGTGTATGCACTTGATGTGATACAAAAGCATTTTAAACATGTTAAATTGTTAAATTGTTTTTTAATGTGTTAGTGTTGTTTGTCCATAGGTTATTTACTGTTTATTTCTGCTGCACTTCTGAATAACTGACATGATTGACGTGAATTTATGAATGTTTTCAGATCTACATAACCCTCAGCCAATATTGTTATATTGTTATACTGTATGTACAGTATTGTGCAAAGGTTTTAGGAAGTTATGCTGCAAACTAAGAATGCTTTCAAATATACAAATAATAATTATTTATTTTGATCAATTTACAAAATGCAAAGTGAGTGAACAAAAGAAAAATCTAAATTCAATCAGTATTTGGTTTTACTACCATTATAAGTACACTTGCACAAAGTCAGAGATTCTGTAGGTTTATACTCAGGTGTATGATCAACCAAATATACCAAACAGTTAATTTATGCTAATGATCATCAATTAGACATGTAGATTGAAACACAGTCATTAACTGAAACATAAACAGCTGTGTAGGAGCTTAAATCTGGGTGAGGAACAGCCAAACTCTGTACCAAGGTGAGGCTGTGGAAGACAGTTTCATGACACAGGACATACACCATGGCAAGACTGAGCACAGCAACAAGACACAAGGTAGTTATACTGCATCAGCAAGGGCTCTCCC
>JAOVYV010000042.1:2318228-2332369 GCA_025674545.1 Hassar affinis | reverse complement strand
AAAATATTTTTTTTTTTTTTTTTTTTTTTTTTTTAAACAGAAAAAATGTACCTGTACCTTTTGTATTATGTAAAAATATCTGACACTGTTAAATGTTGCAGTTAAGTATGAAATTAAATATGTACCAAACAATTGTAATTTACAACCATCTTACACAAATATTACTGTTATCACTATGTTATCCACAAAGTTGTTCCGTCACTTTCAGTATTAACAGTATTAGCACTTCCACTCTATAACATTCATAAACTGATCTATGCAGCACATAATGACCTCCACAGTCAGAGCTTCCACTCAGTCATCTGTTGGTGGCTGAGGACAGGTGCAACAGTCATGCCCTGTCAGCTAGGCCTCTATTTGATCTCATTTATCACAGCACTCTTGGCGTCGCTTGTCTACACTGAGAACAGAATTAAATGTTCTGGTCCTTGCTTGTACTGAAAAAGGAAACTAATGGCTACCAAATAGCATAGATGATTTAAAGTTGCATAAGGCAGTGGCAGCTCAGAAGGTCAGGGGCTCAAGGCTCAGCACCAGCAAGCTGCCACTGTCAGGCCCCTGAGCATGGCCCCTAACCCACTGTGGTCCAGGACTGCTGCATCATGGATGACCCTGGGCTCTGACCCCCAACTTCCTAAGAAGCTGTGATATTTGAAGAAAAGAGCTTCACTATGCAAAAATATATATCCAACAAATAAAGACTTCTTCTTCTAAAAAAGTTTGCTGATTAAAACTACTTACAAAGCCAACATCAGTCCAAATATTTGCCCTTTTCTGGGTATAGAAGAATTTATTTTTATTGTAAGGTGATGGAAAATGAGCACCATGTTGGTCTCCTTGGGTTACAAGTACAGTGCTGGGCATCAGATCAGGAATGAGCAAAGAGCCGAGCTATTTTTGGTGGATCTGGCAAAGCTTGCTGACCGTGCCACTACTTGACAACTATATTTCATGGCATGCTTTAAGGAGTCCAAGAAATTTGTAAGTGGCTGAGAGTGCCTGGAAGCTGAGTGTGTACCCAGGCACTAACTCATTATTTTTTGTAAATGTGCATTCATTCCTAAGTTTTGGCAAATAAAAAAAATAAATGGTAATGGATTGACACCTTTTTGGTAAGAGGTATAATCATGTGAGAAATGATTCATGTGGACACTGTTCTTAATGTGCTGAATTGCAGTTCCCATGCCTGAAAACACTGCTATGTTATGCCAAGTTTATAGGAAGGGTACAGGGCATAGATTCATATTTCATCCTCTAAGTTAAAACTGATCTGAAACTGTCTTAACTGTGAATGAGTAAGCTACTTTGGAGGATTTGAATGGATGTGTTTGCCAGGAAAGCAACACCAAATAAATCATGGCTGTCACTTTGTTCCCATTACAGTCAAGGGGCCTGGGCCACTGTGACATGTAGATGTAATGTGGCAACTGCAGCCTATTCAGGAGTGAGTCAGGCCATTTCTGCTGTTGGGTGACAATCTAAGATGGACTGCCAGTCTGCAAAAAATATAATCCTACTATGAATTTAGTGTCTGTGTAAGTGCCATGATGACAACATTGCAAACTCATAGCAACTTGCATGACTTGATTTGTGTGTGAAAGCTGCAAACGTGGAGGTTAAGGCTAAGGTTAAGACTGGGGGTGGGGTTGACCTTTAAGTGTATTTGTATGAATACAAACCCTGTTGCCTGGCTCATTAGTATTTCTATGAGTTCCTCATGCATTTAGATTGTTTGAAGCATTAAAACCCAATTAAATACTGTAATAATTATTAAAATATATACAAATGTAATAAAAATGCAAAAGGTCATTTTCAAGAAACAGTAGCCCCAAAACAAAATTATTTTATCTTTAATTCTTTATGTGTTATTTTAGCATGTTTTACCCACATGACACCAACCTCATGTCAAGATTTTTTCCCAATCAGTAAGTTGATATTGAATGCTGTAGGATAAAAAAATCTTTCCATTTACTTGAGTGTGCGTATATGTGGTGCGCATACACAGGAACTCTTTGCCACCTGGCAGTTGATGTCTGACTGAGGCATCTGCACAAGTCAAGCATTTAAAACATCTCAGATGTCATACAACTCTTCCTGATCCACCGCCCTCCCCGGAGATCTCTGTTGTCACAGGACCCCCACCTCCTATGCAGTTACATTTAGGGAGGCAGGTTCATTCTATTCTTAAAGCTATCTCCAGTTGGAAGAGTTGCAGAAGTGCCAAATGGAGGTGTACAGAAAGAAGGGCACACTTGCCATTGTAGGGCTTCAGACCTGTGGCATTGTGGTTCTTTAACACTTTTTTTTAGAACAATTAATTTATTCATCTTCTGACTTATTGGTTTGTATTGATTATTTCTGGACTAATTATATATTTTTTGTATATTATTCATTGAAGTATTTATATTACCTTTTGGGACGTTTGGCAGCAGTGATATTTTTCACATTACACCGGCTTCCCACTGGTCGGCATTCGTTTCCGCTGACACCATGACTTCTGTGGAAACTAGTCCTGGATTTGATTTAATTCAGGGCAGGATTGAGTCTCTAAGCAACAAAATGGACACTCTCATTAGCATCCAGGAGAAAGTGCTCAGCCGCCTGGACAGCATGTCCAAGGAACTCATTGGGATAGAAAGAGATATGGAAACTCTGAAAGTGGACAAGGAGGAGATCGCTCCAGGAAGCCACACTAAGGGACCAGCCCGAGGCATTGGTGGCGAAATGAAAGAAATGTGCCAGGAAATGAACAGCATCATGACAGCTGTAAACAAGCGTTCGGAACAGCAGACCCAGAAGCTGGAAGGCATGGAGAGGCTTGTGATGAGCATCCAACAGGTGGTCAGCTTCATCGGGGAAAGCGTCAAGACTTCCAAAATTGCAGAACTTATGTTCAAAGGGCCAGCAGCACACAAGAGCAAAGCAATGCTAGTCTCAGGGTGCAAGAACCAAGATAGCAAACATGGTGCTAAGAGACAGGCCTCAGGTGAGGCAGTACCAGGCAAGGTGAGTCATATCTGCAGAGTCAACTGAAAAAACATGACATGACTTATTTTAAGAAACTTTGACTCACTTACAGTTTTATTGCAGACATAGTTTCCAACATAGCACATGCAGTTCTACAGCTCTTGATACTCTGGCCTAGAACACAGTGTATTAATGCCTAGGACACATGCTGCATCAAGCCAACCATGTCCCTGAATCTGCAATACATCTTTAAGATTTCTTGACCATTGTTTGTACCCTACATTTTCCATTCCATGTAACCATGTACCACAGCTATCAAAATACAGTATATTAAAGAATGTTGTAAAGTAAGGATTTCACAGTAATGAATATTACTGGGTAATTTCTCCAGATTTAATGAAATACACATTAGTATTACATATTACTACATTACTACCCAATAGCTTAGATTAAGTTGTTGGATACCTTATGAACAGCAGTATTCTGGTTCTAGCAGTATATAGATTCCTGTTCAAGCATACTCACTTTACATGCCTTGCATACCATGTAGGAATTGAGAGGGTATCCTAAATTTCTTCTCACTATGGTTATGTTACTTTATTTATAACATCATGCATTTACATTTCAGAGAAACTGGTACGATAGCTAATATGATTCAGTGCACTGCTAAATTAAAAGCAAATAAACTTTCTTGCCAACACCCTACTAAAAGGAGAATGGTGGAAATGATTCAAGTAATTAGGAACGCATGTTGTCTTCAGTGCTTGAGTGATGGAATGACAGCCCTGAACACATTTGAGTTGGCTGCCAGAATTCAGCCACAGCTCAGTCCTGATGAGATCAGAGCCTACAGATTCACTGAAATGGCCACAGGGAAACCACAATGTTGGACAATTGTCCACTGTCTTTTGTTCCACTGTGCCAAAGTCACCTGATGTCGAGGGACTAGCATTGGTAGAGGAATGGAGAAATTTGTCTGTTTTTGACTGCTGAACTAGTGCAAAGTGTCACAATAGAGAAAAAAACCTAAAATTGTAAATACACTCTGTTTTTAAGTGTGGTAATCCCAGTAACATTTTAAAATAGTATCAGATAAAATGTATCTTTATATTTAAAGTGATAATTTGTAAAAGAGATGACTAAAGCTACAGAGGAAATTGTTTTTTTTCCCCTCATAACTCTATTAGTAAAACAAGCAACCCCATGTGGGGTCAGGAGCCTCAGTTTGGAAACCCCTGCTGTTCTGGGCTTCCTGTATCAGGTGATGAGCTTGGTTGCAGAAACATATCCTGGATTCTAGCAAAATGGTTCTCATATTCATGCTGAATCAGTAACAATTTTTATCTAGCAAAACCTCTATTATTCTACAGTACAGACTTTTAAAACATTTACCTCTTTTCTTTACTTTTCACTTGATGAAAAGAACCTGAATACACTTGTAAAAAAAAAAGCAGAGTCAAACAGTCAAAGCAGAGTATATTAAATTATTAGGGTTGTCATCTCACTCAGCATCAGTTAAACGTGGTGTCCCACAAGGTTCTTTACTGGGCCCTCTTTGATTCTCCCTCTTTGAACATGCTGTCTCTTGG
The DNA here is from genome assembly GCA_025674545.1 of Hassar affinis. Classification (NCBI taxonomy): domain Eukaryota; kingdom Metazoa; phylum Chordata; class Actinopteri; order Siluriformes; family Doradidae; genus Hassar; species Hassar affinis. The sequence goes on along the minus strand of JAOVYV010000042.1, from coordinate 2,327,813 downwards.
ACATATATTGAAGAAATTTAGTGTCTTAAGGCTTCTTTGGATGATTTCGAGTGGAGTTTACACACATGGCTTAACTGAAGTAGGCCAGAAGCATATCAGAATTGTTCCTTATACCTACACTCATAAGTTAACCTGTCTAAATCATACTGAACCATGCATTTAGCATTTCCACTGAACCAAAACCATATGTAAATTACTAATCTTCTATGTTGTATATTGTCTTATTCACTCATGCCTGGGGAAATTCATTATTTCATCCACCATACCATATTCCATTTTAACAGTTGCATCTTTATTTATTCATCTGTGTTTCTGTCTTATTTAAACACATTAACGTGATCTCATCATACTCACTGTCATCACTCCCTGTGCTGTTCCATATCATCTATGTTGTGTCTGCAACAGAAAACTACCTCTACTAAACTCAATAAAAGGACAGAAGTGTTAGCCGTGTCATGTGAGCCCAGCAGCCTGGAGTCTACTCATAAGCTAAAGCTTCATGGACCAAAGCATTTCCTTTCCTCAAAGAAATCCTTCAAATTTCTTCGCTCATCCTTATCAATGCCTTCAAAAGTGTGTATTATTATACTTTTTAAAATATCTTGATTGGTGAAAGTAGAAGCGTGAGATTTAAACTGCCATACTATGCTGGTTGAATAAGCATAGAATGAGGAAGAGTGTGGTACAATTTAGTGCTTTTATATAACTTATTCATCAATCGCTTTCCTTGTTTTCTTGGATTTCTTGGTTTTCTTTTCCATGTTCCTTCTCCAATATTGAAGTTGAAGGACAACAAGTTTAAAGATGGGAAAGAGAAGGGTCGTCTGAGCTTTAAGGGGCTGAAGGCACAGAAGAAAAAGAAGCCCCCAGACACTACAGGTAGGAAAGCTGGATGAAACATGAGTGAATTCTTGGCTGAGTTGCCATTTAGCTCTTTTTCTTTTTTCCACATTGAAAAATGTGGTGACATATCTCAAGAAACAATATCACACTTTCTTATGAGTGCAGATCTCTGCCATGACTTGGATCTGCTCTGAAATTTGATGGGTTCTTCCTTGGTCCAATGTACAATCTTCATGACAACTGGCCCTGTAGTTTTTCTATATTGTTGTTGTTGCTGTTGTTAGTTTCCAGCTTCCTAATGAACATTGTGGAATATTCCATTCATTGTTTATGTAAAACCATGTTGCCACCCAATCACGGAATTGGTGTTTAATAAACAGGGCCTATTATTCTTTTATAATAATAACAACCGATGTGACAGTAAGTTAATGGTCAAAAGACAACTATACAATAAAAAGCATTGTCATGAGAAGAGCTACCACAGAATGCTCTCACTGAAAATAATAATGAAAAATAATAATTATGTGATTAAACAACATTTCTTTCTGTTTTACATAGACTCTGTGTCTGTGAAGAAGCAAGCTCTGCTGCTGGAGGAAGTTCAGAAGCTTAACAGAGAGAATGCTGAGTGCTCAATATCATCCACAGGGTTAGAGCCTGAGGAGCTTCTCAGCCAAAACCTTCTGGATTTCATCTTCGATCAATCCAAAAGTCCTGAGGTTGAGCCTGAGCAGCTTTCACCAGACAGCCAGAAGAACAGCCCCGAATTAAAAGAAGAGGAGGAGAAAGCAGAGGAGGTGATACCCGAAGATCTTCAGGATGAAGTGGATGAGGCGGTTAATGAAGCCGAAGAGGAGATCAAAGAGCTGCTTGAGGAAGAATGCAAAGAGGAAGAGTCCAGCATTGTCGAAGTTATGGAGGCTGAGAACACTGTGACCTCACAGAGGTACCCCGTTTCACCATATTGTTAGGTCCTTCATTCACAGTCAAAAGTATATGAACGGGTCACTCATTGGTGATTAAAAAAGATATAAAAATACATAAAAGTGATTCATCAAATCCAAAATCCCAAACTTTTGTCCATTCTCAGAATTTTGTCCATTCTCATATTGTAATATGACTTTAATGAGCACATTATTAATGGAATATGTTTTGGGAAGTTGTTACTATAAGTCTGTAAATTAAATTAAGACAAAATTCATCTGATATAATTATAATTATAGCTATGGTTATTATTAGAGAGCATTCCTATCATATTTGCAGTGCAAGACAAATATATGAGTCATCCATTTCTCGTTACAGTACATTTCTCAGTTCACTCAGTTATTTGTAATTCTATAGAATCCATTTCTTGAAGTTAACTAAAAATGTTAATATACAGTCTTCAAAACTAACATAAGACTTCTGCAACTTTTCTAACTCTTCTCTAGCTGTGAACCAGAACTGCTGCAAGAAGCCGCCCCGAGCAGCGAGCAGTGTGAGCCTGAAAAGGGTCTTGAACTGCAGGCCCATGAACAGAACAGTGAGGATGACACTGACAGCCAAACATATGCTGCAGAAGATCTGACTGGTGTTTTTAAAGCAGATGGAGTGGAAATTCATTTAGATTTCAGCAAATTGAAGAAAAAGGAAGAGGAACAATTTGATGACGGCGAGTGTGAACAGTTCTTCATTGGTGAGGCCTACAAAGATTTGTGAGAGAAAAATAATTAAAATCACTTTTAAAGAAAAATGTACATGGGTTACTGTTGCATTTATATGGTGTATACAATTCTGTTAGATTATGCAAGTTTTTCATAATTAAATTAGATATTAAAATATATAAAAATAGGTTTTCAAAATAGCCAACAAAAAAACTGTGTTAATAATGTGCTGTTATTCTGAATTTTATTTGTACTATGATTTTTTTGTATAAACTTAAACAATTAAGCAACAGAAAATAAAGTGCTGTTGAGATTTTACATATTACTCATCAGCTTTGATCTACATATTATTTATGCACATATATATTTATCCTCCCTCATCCTCACTGCAGACTGCACCCCTCCACCGGCAGCTCCGTTCAGTCACCGTGTGGTTTCAGCCAAACCCAACCATATCAGCAACTTCTACACCATCAACCACCAGGAGATCATTGGAGGGTAAACTTTTCCATTTGCATTTTCCCCCTGCACCTTTGGCACCGCGAAGCTAAGAGACCTAAAAGGATTCTGAACAGAATGTAAGAAATGGTGTGAAGAGTGCAGAAAGTGGACAGCAGAGTCCTTTTAATCCTCACAGGGAGGGATTTGCGTAACCTTCCACTGCTGAGCTCTGCTCTCCTCTCACCCGATTCATAGCTTCAGTGTCAGGGGCAGTTATTTTTACCCCAGGCTTTCTGGGTATGTGAAACTGGACCCTTTTGCCAGCTGGAAGCTAATCAGTAAGTGTTAATCTAGCACTTCAAAGAGACTATGCTTTCAACAGAGTAGCTTGGAAAAACACTGTAAGTGTAAATGAGTGGACAGACTGAAATCAGTGCAAAGCAATTCAGGTTACTTTTTTTTATGCAGCTAGAGAAAGCTTGAATATGTTTGAAAGTTATTTTTGGATTTTTGCATCCCTAATTTTCCTTCTGTCTTTTTTTTTTTTTTTGGTTTTGTAGAGGTCGTTTCGGTCAGGTGCACAAATGTATTGAAAATTCCTCTGGACTCACTCTGGCAGCCAAGATCATTAAAGCACGGAGTCAAAAGGAAAAGGTAGAATTAATGACCACTTTATCCAAACACCTCCAACATACAAGACTAACCTGTGAATCATAAGTTGGGGCTTACTTTAATTATTTAGAACAGCTTTCATCAAACCTGTTCTCAATCGAAAATAATTGTTAATTTTAAAAACCTTTTGAAACTCCACATACTGTATGCTGTTATTTACGAGTACAGGTTTGACAGAAATGCTGTGTGCTTCTGCTTATTTTGGTAGGAAGTGGTGAAGAATGAGATTCAGGTCATGAACCAGCTGGACCACGCCAATCTGATCAAGCTCTACGCTGCTTATGAATCCAGGAGTGACATCATCCTCGTCCTTGAATAGTAAGCACCTCATTGAGATTTATTTATTCTACAGTAAGGCTATAATTAAAAGCAAGTGCAGAAAAAAAAAACACGAAAGCCATGTCTTGTTTCTATAAAAGACCTTTCTGTACTAGCATATTAAAAGCAACGCTTTAAAAATGCAATCTGCAATGTTTAAAAAGGTTTTTAGAACTATATTAATCTTATAGTTATAACTTCATCAGAAACATAGTGATTTGGATTATTGGCTTGTATCAGATCTGTGTAAATTCATTGTGTCAGGCTTCTGATTTACATTTTATTGACCCAGAAATCATCTCCACCTCTAGACAAAACAAAGTGTCTCAGTGCAAACTCTTTTCTTAAAAGGCAACTTAATGCATATATAGTTATAAAAGAGTGGGTGGGTGTGCTGGGAAGATGTTTTTGCTTTTCAATTACTATTCACTTATAATGCATTAAGTAATGGTACAAATATTTGCACTTATATATATGTTATGTGTAATGTGCTTTACTTTAAGTAGAACATAAGCACATTACATACTGTAAGTATCAGAAATATTGAATAATAATAATAATAATATGTAAAACATTTTCCAAGCTCAGTAAACCCAGACACAAATAATCAATTTTATATTTTCACTCCCAGAGAAAGAACCATAAAAGCATAAAATTCTGATATTAAATTTGAATGAACATTTAAGGCATTTTTGAGTTTGAGTTTCAACATAATGAGTACATGAGCATCATTAAGGATAATGTTTAAAATGAGTTTATTTTTATAGATATTGTTTTAAAGCCTTAACATGATCTTCTGTTTTTTTTTATGACAGTGTGGATGGCGGTGAGCTTTTTGACAGAATTATCGATGAAAACTATACACTGACTGAACTGGACACGGTCATGTTTGTCAGACAGATCTGTGAAGGTTTGCGTCATATCCACAAAATGTACATCATCCATCTGGACCTGAAGGTAATGCACTTTACCGAGAGCAACCATTAATACTGCAATACTGCAAACTCAGTTATCAGTCACGATAATAATTGTCTTTTCTATTAGTATTTAGTAAATCTATTAGTAAGAAGTTGATTTTATGTAAATCTAGGTAGCTGGCTCACATTAAAGGGCATACAGTAATCCATAAGGATGAAAATTAAATATTTGGATTAAATAGCTATATTTTCTTGCAATATGAATAATAATTTTCATCTGTAATGTCATCTGTAAAGCCATGTTGTGACAGTATCTATGTCTTTCTCTCTAGCCTGAGAATATCCTGTGTGTTAGCAGAGTGACTAACAAAATCAAGATCATTGACTTTGGTCTTGCCAGAAAGTATGTTCTTCACCATGTTCCTTGAATATATATCAAATACTGAAAGATCCTCAGGCTAATTATGGCATTTTCTTGTTGCCTATCAATAGATACAATCCCCGGGAGAAGTTACGAGTGAATTTTGGCACACCGGAGTTTCTCGCCCCAGAGGTGATCAACTATGACTTTGTGTCTTTCAATACAGACATGTGGAGCCTCGGAGTGATCACTTATATGCTGTAAGAGTTTACTGACTTCTTTCACTAGGGATTTCTAAACTAGTCCTTGGGTTCAAAGGGATTTTAGTGTAGTTTACTAATACATTCCAATTTTTTAGTCACTAATAACAACTGAGGAGGATTTTTACTTCCTCAAAACATGCCTTAAACATTGGACACAACCAGCATCATTATGACAGAAAAACTGGGAAAGTGTTTTCTTTTGTTTGCTCCACTGACACAGCATTCACTGTTTTTTGTTTATGCCGACTGTCTTTAACAGCCTGAGTGGTTTGTCTCCTTTCCTTGGCGATGATGACAACGAGACACTGAACAACATCCTTGCCTGCCAGTGGAACTTTGAGGAAAGTGAGTTCTCAGGCATTTCAGATGAGGCCAAGGACTTCATCTCCAAACTGCTTGTCTACAATAAAAGGTCTGTAAATTTATTCATCCATCCACTCATCCACACATCCACCCATCCTTCATCCAATTATGAATCCAGCCATCCTTCTACCCAACCATCCATCCAGCCTTCCATTCATCCAATTATCTATTCATCCATCCACTCATCCACTCATTCATCCATTCATCCAATTATGAATTCATCCATCCTTCTATCAATTATCTATCCATCCATCCATCTACTCAACCATCCTTCCATCCAGCCTTCCATCCATCCAATTATCTATTCATCCATCCACTCATCCACTCATCCATCCATCCATCCATCCATTCATCCAATTATGAATTCATCCATCCTTCTACCCCACCATCTATCCATCCATCCAGCTATCCATCCATCCAGCCTTCTGGCTAGTGATGGCATAAGTGGGGCTTTTGACTGATCAAATCAAATGAAATAAATGACTCTGAGAAATAGTTGAGCTTGTGAAATGAATCATTGCACCATAGTGACATCTGGTGGCCAGTGGTCAAACAGTAACCTCAGTATTATAGACCACTGAATGAGGTGTGTTTTCATGATAATGATATGAAACATCCCCCTGTCAGATAGTGAACACCCTTGACAGATAATTGAAAAGTTTTAAAAATGTGAAATACTATATATGAACAATTATTTAATGCCTTTATATTGTTTTTCCTCTATTACTTATGTGTAATCCATCTATCCATCCATGTGTCTTGGAGTTTTAAGAGATCCTTCCATTTGCAATACGTTGTAAAGTTATTTTTTAAATATGTTGCTAAATTATACTTTGCTAAATAAACAATTTTTTGATTTTCAGATTTTTTTGCTATAGAAAATAGTTACATTGCTTCGCATCTCTTTTAAAGTTTTGACAGACACCAATCACAGTTCTGGGATCAAAATATTCTGAACTCAGATCAGTAGCTTGCACTTCCTTATGTGTTTACCATAATGAGGGATAACATTCGAAACAGTGTGATGGAATGAAACCTTTTCTCAGACAGTCACGTGACTTTTTTATTTTGATATGAACTTTGAAACAATGTGTTGAAATGTTGTGCTTCAAATGAATTGATATACATACATGCAAACAAATTGTCTATTCATCCATTCTCCTACCCAAACATCCATGCATCCACCCACCCAGTTTTCACTTATTTATGCAAGCTATTCATTCATGCAGCCACCCACCTAGCCATCCATCCATCCATCCATCACACTTTTAATCCACTTGTCCTCCATCCATTCAACCATCCATCCATGCTAACTTTTGAATATTGTATTTGTAGTTGGAGGATAGGTGCAGCTGAAGCTCTGAAGCATCCTTGGCTTTCAGACCCGTTGCTCCATCATCATCTGCACAAAAAGGTAAAGCATGATTTTCTTATTCACACACCCAGTAGTGTAAAACCACTGTATATAATACAGGTTACACCATGGACCATTTTAATTTGTTTTTAATCATTTCATTGTTGCCATTGCAGAAAAACATGTGCAACTCGCGTAGAAGTTCATGTGTTCCTCCGCCCGAGAGCTAATGTAAGTCAGTGACCTACTGCAAAAAACACAGCTTCATTCGCAAGCTTACTTGTACTTTGTATTACCTAGCAGATATCACTAAACTAATGTATACCATTTCATTCTGCTTCCTTGTAGATCTGGCTTTGTTTTTGCCAAATTAGGCCATCCGGACCAAGCCCACTGTACTTTTAATTAACGGACATTAGATGGAAAACTACCAAGCTTATTCTGTTAGGGCCAGAAAATTTGTGCCATTCTGGTAACTGCAGTCACATTATGGCTAACTTCATTATCCTTTAGTTAATAAAGTGTAGCATCTTATAACCTAGTTACATAGTTATAAACACCGTAATAGCTTAAAGGGATTGTTTAGGAAATTTTATTAGGATTTTCAATAATCAGAAGTAATAGTCAGAATTATTGGGTGTAATATGGATGTTTTCCCCACCTTCTGCATTTGTAAACAGCATTACGAGTACCATGTTCAATGCATAAGTAAGGAATAAAACATTACAGGGTGTGCTGTTATAGGAAAATAGTCAAAGATTTGATGTTGAAGTGAAGTAAGTGGCACCACCCTGAATATGGTCATTTTCCTATAACAGCATGTCCTGAAGTGTTTCCACAAAACCACTAGTAGCTCCTTCACCAGCCATCATCCTGTCTGACCATTCTCTTAAAGGTAATTAAAATAAATGCACAGCCTGCCACCTTATCAAGAAAATGTACGTATCCTAAAGACTTTCCTGTGGTGGAAAACATGTAACTGTTACAAAGTAATTGTTACAGAGCTCTGACACTGGAGACTCCTTCCAACAACATTACATAAACATTTCCTTACAGATAACTCCATCACTTTTTTTTCTTTTTTGCATTGTTAAATAACATGACTTTTGTCATTAGTTTATTCTTGTACAATTCCCAATGAATGAACGTAATGTTACTATAGAAAAGATAATGTAGTAAAACAAGTGCATTAATATAGTAAATCTGTGGTGAGAGTTCAACATAGCTGTCGGAGAATAAATGTTATTGAATGGGCTACTGCAACAATAGGCAATAAAAGAAATAAAAGAATTGTGACTGGAAATAACAGAGGGCATTTGGAGTGTTTCAGTGTATGTTGCATTATGTGGATAGTTTAAGCATGGTATTCAAAAACCGACAATAAAGAAAAAAAAAGGAAAAATATTTTTATATATGACGACATAGGATAGAAGCCTTGACTTCTACCTAAAATTCAGCATTAGATAATATTATTTTAGGGATGCATGATCTCTTGCAGTGTTTCTGTACATATTTTTTGTGCAATTGTGCAATATAATCCTTTCTACTGTGTAAAGAAGTAGATATTCAAACAGTACTGTAACGGTCGATTTCATTGAAGACATTGCAGATCTCCTCAATTTTATATGATGATGAATTCAATCGATGAGGTGTGATCATAACAGCAATAAACTAACATTCTCTTTTTCCAAACGCTATTTATATTTCTTTTCTTGAATTGTATTGAATTGAATTGAAGTAATTTTATAATTGAAGTATTATAAAACTATAACTGAAGTAGTGTTTGCAAATATAAAAAAAATACTTGTGGGAAGTGAGGAAGTGTTAATGAGTTAATTGTCTGTGATGTCAAGGATAGAGCTGCACATGTCCTGTTAAGCTACGTTTTGCACACTTTATGGCTTTATTTATTTTTACAACTCTACAAAATGAACAGCCAATACAATTTGACACAATTTCTGTTTTTTTTTTCTTTTTCTTTTTTTAATGCCACAAATCATGTAACTGTCCATATTGTATATGACGAACAGGAAACATTTTTACAGTTACATTAAAGTAATTTAAGTCTTACTATGGTCTGATGTTTTATTTTTTATTTTAAGTGACTAAAAGAATTTAGAAATAACTTCAGTGCCTTATTAATGCTTTCATTTGTTAGATAAAGTGAGTATGCAGTTCTTAGGAAAATAAATTTAAAAGCAGGAATATTTCATTTTTTCCTTTTTTTTTATTTTTAATTTTTCCTCAGGGGCGACATGGTGGCTCCGTGGGTAGCACTGTCGCCTCACAGCAAGAAGGCCCTGGGTTCGATCCCACGGGTGGGGCGGTCTGGATCCTTTCTGTGTGGAGTCTGTATGTCCTCCCCGTGTCCGTGTGGGTTTACTCCGGGTACTCCGGTTTCCTCCCACAG
>JAOVYV010000042.1:2307362-2318128 GCA_025674545.1 Hassar affinis | reverse complement strand
AAAGTGGCCCTAGTGTGTGAGTGTGTGTGTGTGCCCTACGATGGATTGGCGCCCTGTCTAGGGTTGTTCCTGCCTTGTGTCCTATGCTGCCGCTAGGCACCGGCTCTCCCATGAACCTGAAAAGGAATAAGCGGTAAGAGAATGAATGAATGAATTTTTCCTCAATAAAACTATCCTACCTAAATATTTTCAGTGTGCCGAATATATAAAAGTAATAAAATGCTTCATCATTTTGTGATAGGAAATTCATCAACAACAAGCTGGTGTGATGCAAGCCAACATGAAGCAGATTTAGTTTCCACCTGTAAGGGTTCAGTCCAATGTGGGCGGAATGTAGGAAGCAAGTGCAGAGTTTATTAACTGAAGTCACGTATATACACATGACACACCAAACAGCGCAGAGGGGGAGCAAACAAAACAAAACTAGAAACATAAACAGAGCCATATCTGTAGCGAGTCTCGATGCAAAACAGGTCAGTCCGGGCTCCCCACTCTGGCTTGAAAGTCTATGGCAGGAAAACAAGAACACAGAACCAAAATAAAGAGGATTAGCAAAATGACGTGACCAAATGAACGTGAACACTGAAACTAGAACGAGGCTTGAATCGACACGGGCATAGGTGTCCTCCTCAAGAACGTGCCCTCCGAGATTTGATCAGGAAACATGAGGCTTGCATCGGAACAGGGATCGGCGTCCTCCTCATGAACGTGACCTCCGAGACTTGACCAGGAAGACGTGAAACTTGGCTTTGGCAGGGATGACGCCGTCTTGAACCCCAAGACTAACATTGAGCTGCCCCAAAGCTCGGCCAGAAGGCATCTTAAATAAGGAGGGCGAGCCAATGCGGGCTCACCTCCCAAATAAGGCGCAGGTGGAGGTGATCTGGCGGAGTGGAGCCGGAAATTAGACTAACTCTGCCGCGGTGCAAGCTTGCCGAAAGAGTCAGGTGGCGGCCACTAGTGGCCGCTGGCGTGACACCACCCAGAGCTGACTATTTTCATTACATTACATTAACATTACATCCTGAAGTGTTTTATCCCTCTCATACCACTGCAATTGGAAAAAAAATTAGGTTATTAAAGATGCTTATTTTTTTATCCAATAATACTTACTTTTAATGCTTACTTTTAATACAAACAGTTCACTCCTGATGACTTCGTTCACTCCAGCTTTGCATTTGACTGTCATTTACACTGACACTGCAGACTCCTTACATGAATGTTACATAAATGTTTCCTTACATAAAACTTTGTTTTAATGTTTAATGTTAATGTTTTTCATTCTTAAATGACAACACATTTTATTATAAATAGTAGATTTTTCCGTCACAGGTCTCTCTTAAGGAACTATTACTATTAGACTGAGCGATGTGATGTGCAGATGCAGAGCTGTTGTAACACCCCACTTTCTGACCAATCAAGAATTCAGCCACAACAGCACTGTGGTTTGAATATTTTTACATACTGATTTTTGAAATATGTAGTGGACATTTATGAAAATTTTAATGCCATGTATTCCTTACTGTAAGATTATTATTCATTATTGCTTACTCACACAGACAAATTAATCACTGACTACTATACTATACTATACAAGGTATATAAATCTAAAGCAGGGACAGTGCAGCAACACATCCATAACACAATCACATCCATAACACCCGGGGATGATCCAAGCTTATGACTACATAATAACAAATCCAGAAATTCAGGTGAAATAATGTGCTGTGTGCTGTATGAGCTCTGGACTATAACAAGCAGAAGGATTCCAGTTCATTTCACACATGCACTGGTTTCTTATGGTCAGCAGAGGGCAGTCAATGGACCATTAAACAAGAACAGGGTTTCCCTTCTCAGCTGATTCAAATGACTCCCCTCCTCTGCTGCTGTACTGTATAAAGACATGACTGATGCAGACATTAACTTTGTCAATCTAATAAAAAATATTTTATGCTTTTAGGCTATACTTTTGAATACAGTTTTGTCTGTTATTTATAATAATAATAATAATAATAATAATAATAATAATAATAATAATAATAATAATAAGTAGAAGATGATGAATAAAAAGAAGAAGAACTACTACTTCAATTTGACTATATATCCAAGATAGTACTTGCTGAGATGTCTCTCCTCTCCTTCTGTCGAATATGCTTCTTTCCCAAAACCTGTGAGTCCGCACTATCTCATCATACATAACATATGGTGCACTTTCCGGGAACAAGCTTGGAACACACACACATATATGTGCTTGTACCTCAGTCACACACACACACCCAGGCAGACAGCATACATTTGGACAGTGAATGCTGATTGCTGACATTTTAAATGTTCCAGGCTGCAGTTAAAGGCTCGTATAATCAAAGGTCTGTTCCAGGAGAACGTGGCGCGCTCTGGGACTCAATTAAGCCCATTTTTGGAGTCTGACGCTTGGCCTTACCTCGGATCCTTTCAGATAGAAAAATGCACATTTGTCAGTGGTGGATGGACACACACACACACACACACCCTTCCCAAATGCCCTCCAATCCTCCACCCCAAGACTTGAAAGCACAGAAGGTTCCAGAAGCTTAATTAAATGCAACTGAGGCGGCCCGAGCGTTCGATACAGTTTGTTCACCTGAAAAAATAAACTGAGAATTTGGAGGAGGAGGAGGAGGAGGAGGAGGAGGAGGAGGAGGGTGAACTGTGGTGGAGAGAGCTGGAAAAAATGCGAGGTCAGAGGATTATACACCAAGGTCAGGAGAAGGGGCAATGTGTGTGTGTGTGGTTGTCTACATTTAAAGCTCAAGTTTTTATTCAGTTACTAAAATGTCCATAGATCCTAGTTCACCACTGAGGCCCTCACTGTAACCAAGCAACCCTCTGTTAACTGAGGAATAAAACACTCAGGGGTGTGCCCTTATAGGAAAAGAATTAATGGCAGGGTAGTGCGATGTGGCCCATTACAGCAACTCGTATACAACAATAATAAATATAAAACATATCCTGCAAAAAAGATCTTAATATACATTCACCAGCCACTTTATTTCAAACAGCGCGGATACTAATCCAGAGTAGGATGCTGTTTACTCTCCGAACAGCCTCAGTTCTTCATGGCATGGACTCCACAAGATGTTGAAGCATGCTTCATGTTATTGCTGGTCCAGGTTGACTTGATTACATCACATAATTGCCTCACATTTACTTCTAGCACATCCCAGGGATGCTTTGGATGGACACATTGACATTCACAGAACTGGTTTGAGATGACTTGTGTTTTGTTCAGTGGTGCCTCATCATGCTGGAAGTAAGCTTTATACGATAACTTGTGGCTATCAAGGGATGCAAGTGATAGGCAACATTACTCTGTGGCATTCACATGATGCTCAGTTGTATGCCAGGAACACAGTCCCTATACCATTATACCCCCACCAGCAGCCTAAACTCTCAACACAAGGCTGTCATGCTGTTAATGCTAAATTCTGACCCTACCATCTGCATGTCGATGAAGAAATCAGGATTTGTCCAACCAGGTGATGTTTTTCTAATTTAATCTTAACTGTCTGGTTTCTGTGATCCTGTAGCCTCAGATTCCTGTTCTCTTCATAGCCTGAAGGATTGATGTATTGTGCATTCTGAGATCTTTTTTATCAATAAATAATTGATGAATAATGCTGCTAGGAACTTTACATCATCTTCTTTTCCCTAGTATGTTAGTTGTGCTCATGCTATAAAGGTAAATGATCTTAGGTTGCACTGTGGTTCTTGAGGTTTGATAATGTCTCAGTTTTGATAATGTGTACAGTTCATTCTGATAAACAAATTTGCCTTTCTGTGGTGTCCAGATTTAGGACGATTATGAGGAAGATTACAGGTATGGCTCACCACGTTTCCAAATAGTGATAGGGACAAGACCATCTATGTTGAGTCTGAGTGAAGACTTTGAGGTTTTGGAGCGGTCAAGACTGGGTCTTTGGAAGTCGAGACTGGGTCTTTGGAAGAGAGAAGACTGAATCAAGACCAAAATAAAAAGTCAGTTTTCACCTATATTGCCAATGCTATACAGACACATGGCACCAGTCAGTACAATGTGAATGAATTGCTTAATTTTGTAGTTTTTTTTTATTAATGTGCATAATTATTTTGAGGTCTCTCTCTAAAATCACGAATCCAGCCTATGTCGCGCTAGTCTGAGACATCTACAAGACTGAGTAGACCTGCTTTTAATTCCGAGATGAGATTGAGTATTTGAAAACACACTTATTGGTCTAAAGACCAAGACCAGACTCAATCACTACAACCCTTATACTTGTCACTCTTCACACTTGTCACAGATTTTCACACAGATACATTCAAACAGATTAAATGTTTATTTGAATATAAAATAACACTTTAAAATGGCAGTGTGAGCCAAAAGCCAAAAGGTGGTATTTGTTTATAGGGGTGTGTATGAAGGTAAAGAGTTCAGCTGTCCTCTCATTCCCACAGAATCCAAGCAAGCAAATCCGTTCGCCCTTGCAGTCCTTGTTACTCCGAACAAGCAACCTTTTGGCCAAACAGGTGAAACTGATTTCTGCCTCGTCCACGATTTTTATTTCTCAGGGTTTTTTTTGTGAGTCCTTGGGGCCTTTGAGCTGAGTGGAGTTTTGTGTGACAGCCTCGGTGCATGGCCCAGTTTACAGCAGTGAGAAATTCAATTTCGTCCCTCACTCTCCCTCTCCCTCTCCACATCTTTCACCCCTCCGCCCTCGTTCTCTCATTCTATCTCCAGGGGTGATCTCTGAAAGCACAATCAGATCCAGATGGGCTTATCAGGACTGAAAGATAACAAATATTGCAGGAGTTCCTGTCGATGCTGGACCACCTGCAAAAAGGCCCGGGGAAGAGTCGCCACACTGCTGTGAATGGGAGTGCTCATATGGTCGTCACTGGCAAAAAGACAAGATACAGATGCATATTTTGTTTGTCTCTATGTGTGTTTATGTGTGTGTATTAGAAAAGGAGGTACAGTCATGAGGGAATATGTTATATGTAGTTCAGGGAACGATTTCACTTTCTCTTCCTGTCTCATTCATTTCTTCCCCTTGGACCTCTCACTCTCTCGCTCTCTCTCTCCCTCTCTCCCTCTCTCTGTGGGTGGTATTGGAGTTAGAGTGCCTGACAGAGGTCTTAGGTCACTAATGACAGGCTGCCTTTTCTCACACTTATCTCTCTATTTCTTTCCAGGGCTGGCGCATTGGTCTGTGCGGTTATAGACAAGATCTTGAAAATCTGACTCTTCTGTAATTTGACCTTCTTCTGTGCAGACAGGAAAAGTAATATTCATTTTTTTTATTTATTATTTCATGAGGCAGGCAATATACTTAATAGATTTAATCAATTTTATCTAATCTCAGGAATGTCACTTTGGCATAAGCCAAAGACCCCATGCCACTAAGGAATATAGGAGATGTAGTATGAAAGCATTCTTGCTTGTATAAAAGTTACAAACTTGCTATCAAGCTCAAATATTGAGCGCTTGAGTCAAAAATATTATCACAAATGTTCTGTGCACATCTTTGAGCAATGTGAAGATAATATGAGGAAACATGAGTGTGCTCTGTAGTGACAGTGACATGACAGGATGGACAACAAAGATAATTCCAAAGAAATATTTAATATCAGTTAATGTACAAAATGTACAACAAGAACAATTCCATGGCATATATTACTACACAGTGGTATAAAACACATCGGTCGTTTCATATGTACATATGTATTTAGCAAAGAGGGCGTGCTGTTATAGAAAACCCATCAACCACAGGGTGGTCTCATGAAGTGCAGTTACTGTTACCGCGTTAAAGCCGCAAAACAATGCAGCTTTCCTCGCGCTCGAGGACCTTCAAGTGTTGGAAGACTTTTTGCAGCCTTACATCTGACAAAGTTCTGACACTGGAGACTCCTTCCACAAATGAACATCTCCTAAATTATGTCACTAACAAAAACAAGGTCACTAGGAATAATACTCTCTCTCTCTCTCTCTATATATATATATAGTATATATACAGGAGGCAATATCATGTGTTCGCCATCAAAGCATGTAAATGATTAACACTGTATGTTATTTATATCTGACACATTTACATGAAATATATTTTAGGGTTCATTCGATCTTTCATCATTTAAACAGCTGAGAAATATATTCCTCTGACTGTTGATATTGTGTATTTGAATAATAAACATCTCCTGAGTAAACTTTTGCGGTTGTGTTTAATGACTGCTGAAATAAAATGGATTTTGGCAGTCAATACTAAACTTCTGGTTACTACTGTATAACAATATTTTTAGTTATTCAGTTTGAGGAGATACATTTCTACTGTCTAAGCCCATGCTACAAAGTGTGTTACTATTCAAGAAGAAGAGACCGAAAATGTCAAGAAGGCACCAGTAGGGCAGATATCACACAATATCACAATAGAAATTATACAAATAAAAAGAGAACACCACTCAGCCCCCAAAATGAAAATATCAGAGGGGGGTCAACGTGTTTTACAATCCATCTTCTCTACATGAGTAATTAATTTGACTGTAACCCGACTCTCAGATCCTGCTGAGCCAACGCTCGCCATATACAGACTTGCCAAACTCTATTTCACCCATCGAACACATTCCTCTCTCTCTGAAAGGCCATTGCTGCTTCAGTCCATCCATCAGATGTGACATGTGAAAGCCGACGGTGCACGCTGGCTGCGTGTGTGTGCTTGGGGTCGGCTGGAGTCTTGCTGGGCAGCTGTTTTCTCAAACACTGATCAAACGTGAATTAAAGCGGCAGAGGCCCGGCTAACAGACACCCAGCTGAGGCTAAAGGTGTTTACATGACTCAGTGCACAGCATGTGCTGTGCTGTTAATGTTACAGTGTCAATACGCTGATGTGTCTATATTCTGTGCATGTTGAAAGTGCAAAACAATATATTACTCTCTTCAGTCCATATGGACTGCACATACTGGATCGGTCCAGTTATACCCTAGTCACAGATTCACAGCATGGATCAAAATTCAGGCTGGTAAGCTTGTCACACACACTTCCACTTAACATGCCCTGGAGTAAAACTAGTAAAATGCAAATAAATAAATTAAATAATTAATAAATATTAATAATAATAATAAAAAATCTTAGACAGTTAATACCTAAAACTCACTGTTAGTAGTGGCTTCACAACAATTAATAGCTGGATGGACTATAATCATTTAGCAACAAATAGTTTTAATAAACATTAATGTTAGAGTTAAGTACTATGTGTAATAAAAACTGAAATCTGCTTTATTTAACAGACAAAAGGTTATGTTTTCAATGATGAACTTGAATGTTAAATATAAACATATTTAGAAATTGATGCCTGCAACAGACTCAAATGTAGGACAGTTAACTCAAGTTAGGACAGAGGCGTTTCCCACTGCGTCACATCACCTTTTCTTTTAATTATACTTTTTAATTGTTTGGGAATTAAAGACACTAATTTTTGCCCTTTATCATTCTTGCTGTGTACAAGACTTGAGCTTCTCAACAGTCTGTGGTCACTGTTGTCTGATTCTGGTTGTGGTCACTGTTGTCTGATTCTGGTTGTGGAAAGGATAAAGCAGACTAAGATTAAGCTTTTGAAAGTCCTGTGGAAAATATGTTGACTGTGCTTAAAAGTCAGGTCTGTCCCAAAAAACCAACAAATTTAACTGGACTCTACCAATTCTGACAATAACCGTGGCCAAATATCCAACCAGAAGCTTGTTGTTGGCTTCCAGAAGAGCCTGGTAATGGTGAAACTTGCTAAGGGAAAGTTAACCAAATTTCAGATTTGACCACCTATGTATAATTGTAATCCTGTGTTGATTTTGCAGAACACCGTACAACTTTGTTTCACTTAAAGTTAATAAATGAACCCAGGCAGCATGTCCACATGTTCCAAAAGAAACTCCTCTGTCCTGAAGATGTACAGATGTACAGTCTGTTATTAACCGCTGACGCTGGAGTGGTAACCCAGTTAAACGTTCATTTCCACACAGAACGCGCCGCCGTATCCACAGTACCAGTCTTTCCTGAGCTTTAGGTGATGTGGAACATTCGGCGTGCACGTCCCTGCGTTTTTTAACACTCATTCTAAGAACAAGTTGAAGAAATCATCCAATAATTCAGCTCAATTTCAGGTCTGCCACTCTCTGGCATCTGGCACCCCCACATGAATAGGCTGCAGGTGTAGACAATCACTGATTACCTGCTCGTTCTCTGCAACTTTTTCTTTAGACTTTATTTCCTAACATTTAATCATTTTCATTCACCTCTTTACCCTGAAAGGGCTTTTGGTGCATCTGGAGACTCCACAAACACCAGGTAATTAGCATTGTAAGACAGCACCCCCTCCTGGTGATCTTATAAATTTTAACACATTTGCCAAGTACTATTCACAAAGTTTCCTAACCAGTTTTTAACGTTAATGCATATAAAACACACCATACCCTAATTTGTATAAACTATGAAAACAGAAATATTAAGAAAGACAATGTTTGCAAGATGTTCTCATGTTCTTATTGTATGTTTTTTTTGTTTAATCTGTATCAGTGTTAGCAAATAGTAAGTCAAATTCTTTGTAAGTGAGCTCTTACTGGGCTGATAAAAAAAGAGATTCTTCCAAGTCTTATGGGTGTTTTGGAGGATTTGAGGAAGGAGTTAATCCATCAGAGTGCTGTGGTGACAGATTAGCCAGGAAAGTTTAAATGCACCTGGCTTTGTTTCAGTTCACATAGTGAGGATTGAATACTCAAAATCACACATTCAGACATCAGTTGTAACTACACACTTAACTGCAGCTAATACAGTTGTGTGTTAGTTGTGTGAAAATAGAGATATATCTCATTAGACACGTACACAGCACATTTAGAGGCAATAACACATTCATACACATCTCACTGCTAATTTAGATTAATCTGCATTATTTATTCTCTCTCTCTCTCTTCGCTCTCTCTCTCTCTCACACACACACACTCACATGCTCTCTTCTGTGAAGTGGCATGATTCCAGCACTGTGCTCCATGATGGATGAGCGGAGCTCCAGTTCTGAGTCCAGCCACACTGTGTGCACAGTGATGGAGGGGCCATCGTCCTGTGTTAAGTCCGTCTTCCCCCCAAAACACACACACTGCTCTGGCCAATACAAACAGCACATACACAGCACTCAACAGGGAAACACTCTGCCGCTATTGTCATGTGAAACGTTCCCACGAAGCGACCCAGACAATTCAGGACAGCCTCATTGCAGCAGCCAGAACAGACTGTGCCATAAAACAGGAGTCTTGTCTGAGTATGCACGTGTGTGTGTGTGTGTGTGTGTGTGTGTGTGT
The DNA here is from genome assembly GCA_025674545.1 of Hassar affinis. Classification (NCBI taxonomy): domain Eukaryota; kingdom Metazoa; phylum Chordata; class Actinopteri; order Siluriformes; family Doradidae; genus Hassar; species Hassar affinis. The sequence continues at coordinate 2,308,776 of JAOVYV010000042.1, read as the reverse complement.
GTGTGTGTGCGGTCAGCCAGTGATTCTGTTGTGGAGAAAGTGGTCATGGTCTCTGTTTGCTGCAGTAATGTTTACATTTACATGGCATTTGGCAGATACTCTTATCCAGAGTGACTTACATTTATCTCATTTATACAGCTGAGCAGTTGAGGGTTAAGGGCCTTGCTCAGGGGCCCAACAGTGGCAGCTTGGTGGTGGTGGAGCTTGAACCCCCAACCTTCTATTCAGTAACCCAACACCTTAACCACTGAGCCACCCCTGCCGACTGCCTACTGCTGAAAATCTTTCCTACTCAAATGCCATATGCCACAAAAATGATATGTAAGGATCCCGTGTGAATAAGTTCATATATGAGCCGAACACATAAACATCTCACCTGGTTTCCCCTCCCAGGCCAGGCCGAGGACGCCGTTGAAGTCGCGGCTGGTCAGCAGGTAGGACAGGCAGTAGTTTCCCCAGTTCATCTCTGAAAAAAGACTCAGCAGCTTCTCTGGGCCAATGAACGTCTCCTGCAGGGGGTCATCTGGGTTCTCTTCTGAAACAAACTGAAAGCCACACTCTGAATACTTCCATTTCATGCTATGACTACTGGAAATTTCAGAACATGAACTGAACAAAGCAAGAGAAGAGATCTTACACTCATCGATTTCACCTTGAAGTCAATTATTTCGATTCCCTCAATCTCAGCCTTGTGAAATATATTGTTTACTGCTTTCACATACGAGGCAACCTGTGAAAAGTCGCGGAGTTTAAATTTAGGCCAAGAAGATTTATCCCAGCTAAATTATTTGCACACCACGTTTTAATAATGACTGTAATCTTTATTTCTATAGCACTTTTTGTTTTGATTCAAAAGCTCAGGGTGATTTATGTAAAAGATTACACAGGAAAACATTGTCAATGTTTATAAGGATAGAAGAAATCTGATGATTAAAATGTGTATTTATTACAGAACAACACACCATACTTACGACATAGCAGCTCTAAACCGCTGTTACCTCAATAACCTCTCTCTTTTTTCTCTCTTGAAGTTTAAAAGGAGAAAAAAATGCACCTTACGGCATAACAGCAGAGAATACCTTTACTACATTCTGTCTCTGTCCCCAATAACAGCCTTTCTGCTGGGATTCAAGTGAATTGCAAAACATAACTTATTTAGGATTGCAGTAGATTTTGCTGCCTGGTTTCTGTCACTGTCCAACCCAACATGGCCCACAAGTGAACATTGATTAGTAAGACTGCAAATATGATGGCCAGTCCCTGTTACCAAACAAGTAACATACAGGGGTTAGACAATGAATCTGAAACACCTGTCATTTTAGTGTGGGAGGTTTCATGTCTAAACTGGACCAGCCTGGTGGCCAATCTTCATTAATTGCACATTGCACCAGTAAGAGCAGAGTGTGAAGGTTCA
>JAOVYV010000042.1:2268846-2281027 GCA_025674545.1 Hassar affinis | reverse complement strand
TATTATATTGCAATATTAACTTTAATGAGGGGCTATTTATTTATTTTGTCTTTCTTTCTTTCTTTTAATTAATAAAAAAAAATATATATATTTTTTTTTCAATGTGGCACTACAGTAATCTATGCCAAACTGGAGGATTCCAATAAATAATATATGTAATTTGCAATACTTTAAATTGTCAGTGTTTTTTAGTTCATTTTACTTTGATTGACAAAGTCGGCTTCCTACAGAACATTAGCTATAGTTTTGGCAGCGCAAATTTCTCTGGAGTAAATTATGTAAGATTAAGTGCTATGCTTTTTGTTCACATTTTTAGGTTTTGTGGATGTGGTATTTACCTGTGTGTGAAAACTATTATACAAACTGTAAGCAAACAGGCTTTCAACCAGTTTGTGAAAAATGTTATAAACCACATTGCCATCACTTCTTTAATTCAGTATAAAATTGGATTAGATAAAACACACACATGGACATTTTCTAAAAGGAAAATTCCTCGGTTAAACTGATTTTCCATTGAAATAAGAACCAAATGATGAGAATTGTGCTTGAAAGGATACAATAGCCATTTTTATTATTACATTTTCCAGTGTTATCCCAAGCGACTCCTTTTCCTTAAAGAAAGCAGGCATACTCATTCCCCGTCACCCTCCTCACACACACACACATTATGAGACAGTCAAAGAAATTATAAATGCACTTTATCATCATGCATTGAGCTCCTCTGTGTCTCACTGAATTGCAGATCTGGTTTCAGAGTTACATCTCTGCAGGCCAGGCATTATAGAGCTTTCCCTAAGTGTCACACATGGACACACTCACTTCTAATGAGACAGGACAAAAGGTATTTAAGCTATTCTTAACAGCGTAGCAGAATTGCTTGTTTTGGGAGGACCATTGCTTGACTGTTTTATCCTCGATGAGCAAAACAGCTCAATAACTGCTTTACTGCATGACTCTACAGTACAATGATTATTTATGAGTGCTGCAATAAAAATAATGGCTTAGTTATATAATCAAGTAGTATACATTTTACTAATAAAGATTAAGGAACAAGTAATGCCATTAATAACTAATAATTATTGCAGTTTCAAAATGCATTTTAGACAGAGTACGGATATGTAAGGTATGAGTCTGAAAACTTTATAAAATGATATTTCTGTGAGAAAGCACATAAGAAAAACTAAACACCTAAACTATGTGTAAAAATAAACTGTAAAACATGAAATGTGAAATGTGGAGCATGTTTCTGTAAGAGGTCATTTTAAAAAAATGATTTACAAATGACTTCTTAGACTGATAAACCTCAATGCTTCATGTGCTTGATCAGGAGCAGGAAAACCCAATTCTCTATAAGGCAATGAGTTGCTATGGCTGCAGGTTTAAATATTTGGTTTCAAACTGCATAATTAAAGTGCATTCACACATACGAATATTGGAAGCTTTAACGGAAGCTTGAATGGGGCAATGTAATGTGTTGCCAAACTGAATTGTGGGTCTGTTGTGTTGCTTTTCTTACAGTAAAGATTGAAGAAAGTTCAACTTCTCAAGCGGCAGTGCAAGCGCATTATACCATATCCCCGATACCCAACATTGCAAATATCCCCCAAACATTAGACACACCCACTGTCAAATATTAATGCAATGCATATATGTGAATTCAACCTAAATGTATTAATGCAGATAGCTTTAACAAAACACTGGAAGTAATTCTGAATGCCCTTTCAATATGAGGGCACCTTTTACATCTAGGTTTTTAAAGATGTTCATACAGCATCCTGTTTGTATTTTAATATTATTATTACATGAGATAAATGGGTAATGGATATCTCATGTAATGGGTAATGGATATCTGGCTGTGCTGTGCCTTGACCTTGACAATGCTTATGAATTGATCCCACATTGGTGGAATCCTCTCCTGACCTGCACCATATTCCAGGCTGGATTACAAACCTCATTCTGGACCAGTATCCTCTGACTTCTGACAGTGACCTCTGGAAGTTTAATTTTAATTATCTCGGAAACAACTACATCAGCATAGCAATGTCATGAGAAGGTAATCATAACTGTTTCAGTCACCATGTTTTCCCTGGCAACGAACAAGCTGGTCAAGTCTGCAAGAGTGGATTGCCAAGAACCTCTCACCAAGTCAGGCATTTGCCAGCCACCAATTAGAGATTTCTTGGATGACCTGACAATCACAACAACATCAGTACCTGGTTTGCGGGAATCTGGAAAGACCTTGAAGGGATCATTGCTTGGACTGCAGGTTTGTGAGAAAAGTGAAGATTGTGGAGAAATACCATTCTGACCCCAAAAGATTGTAGATTCCACAGAGCCTAAGCAGCATCATCACTGATGACCACAAAACAAACTGAAATTACTATTCAAGAGACTACGTCAGGAGTTAATGGTGACCGGAGCTTAGAAGTTTCTGTCCAGCTTAATGAGACCCCACTGAAAGCATAAGCAAAGATTGAGGGAAAGCCTGAAACAAAGTGAAGGGCCCAGGAATTACACAGAAGCTGGCACATCAGACTGGTGGGTCCTGCAACTGTTGGTCATGCAGGACTTGGTTGCTTGGTTGCAGTTCACAACCAACAAAGCCCACAGGAAGGAATGTCAGTAACTAGTCCATGGGGAGGTACATGCAGCAGTGGAAGAGGAGCTCTCAACCAGGATAAGATTCAGTCAGTTTACACCCAGTTTGCCCACAGTAAACAGCTCCTCCCATTGCTTTCATGAAAATTGGGGAGAACCCAGCCAAGATAATCAGGCAGACTGCTCTCCACAGCTTGAGATTGACAGCTTAAGGTAGTGTGGTCTAACTTCTAGGGAGAGATGACATCACAGAGACCACACTTGAAGTTATCAAGACAGTTGGTCCTGCTTGAACTGACTGTTCCATGGAAAGATCGAAAGAAAGTGGGCAATGAAAGAAAAATGACAAATTATTTGATTAAGGATTTGGTTGACAAGTGCTGAAGAAATGGAATGCAAACTCAATGCAGGCGTATTGAAGGGGGCTACAGATGATTTGTGGGCAAGTCTCTCTTCTGGTATTACAAACACCTTGACATCATAGGGAACATCACAGAGGCTCCTGAGAAGACTTCAGAATACCTCTGGATCAGGAGAGGTGAGGTATGGTCCACAAAAGATCAGTCTCATCTGCATTGCGTAGGAAAGGTTATCTGATGATTAAAGACTCAAAATACCAAGTGATCTCAGTTTTCAACATGCATGATGTGTCCAAGATCATCGCAAGATGTCTGATAATATAGATTTTCCTCAAAGCTGCTTTGCATTTGGACAAGCATATCTAGTCTATATTTGATAATGAATTGAAAAGGTGAATGGTCATCTGACTCAGATTAAACTTTAAGCTCACTATTTAACTCTTACACTACATTTTTTTCTCCACGCTCCCCTGTTTTTAACCTGCTTTTGATCACTGGCTTTACTAGAATCAATGACATTGTGCTGGTCTCTGTTGCCTTGGCATACCAAAGGAAATTCACACAGCGTATCAGAGCCTGTGTGCATGTGTTTGTGTTTGTGTGTATGTCTACATGCAGCCTATGACTGCCGTTCTTTTACAGACCCCCACTGTGTTAGCCGGGCATGAGCACAACTGATAACCATGTTGCTGAAGGAACTGCCCAAACATGCACAGCAAACTGAAATGAGAAAAATAACTGCAGTTTGAAAAAAAAGCATGTGATCAGTGATTGTTTTTAGGCTGGCAAATTGTTATGTCTGGGTCCAAACATGGGTTGGAAATGTGGATATGAGGGTTTGCTGCTGAGTGAGACTGGGCAAATGTGATTAGACATTTTTATGAATTTAACAAGAGTTGGCCAAAGCTGCTGAAAAAAACCCTAAAGAAATGAAAGAACTGTGAGAAAAATGCACTGTATTTTATGTTTACATGTATAGCAGGTTTTTCATTATTACATAAATATTTTTATGAGATGGTTAAATAAACTTTTAATGCTTTATTGCAGATTTCCTGTACAGAAAAAAAACCCTCAGGTCTCCAATTCTATAGTGAGGGCATATTGCCACTTTCATGAGTACACTATACAGACTTTATTCAACAACTTTCCATTATTCGACAACTTCTGCAACTACTCTGCAGATATATCTATGCATAATAGTCTTAAATATCATTGGTTAGCTTCATATTAATTTAATTATGGAAACTAATAGAAATACACCCATGGTCACCCCATACTATCAGAGATGCTGGCTTTTGAACTTTGTGCTGATAACAATCCAGACAGTCCTTTTCCTCTTTGGCCCGGAGGACACGATGCCCATGATTTCAAAAAGCAATTTGAATGTGGCCTCGTCAGACCACAGGAAACTTTTCCACTTTGAGTCAGTCCATCTCAGATGAGCTTGGGCCCAGAGAAGCCGGTGGCGTTTCTGGGTGTTGATGATATATGGCTTTCACTTTGCATAGAGTTTTAACTTGCACTTGTAGATGGAGTGATGAACTGTGTTCACTGACAATGGTTTAATGAACTGTTCCTGAGCCCATGTGATAATATCCCTTACAGAATGATCCAGTGCTGCCTGAGGGATCGAAGGTCACGGGCATTCAATGTTGCTTTTCGGCCTTGCCGCTTACTTGCAGAGATTTCTCCAGATTCTCTGAATGTTTTGATGTTATTATGAAATCCCTCCATTCCTTGCAATTGCATGTTGGGAATCATTGTTCTTAAACTGTTGGACTATTTGCTCACGCAGTTGTTCACAAAGTGGTGATCCTTGCCCCATCCTTGGTGTGAAGGACTGAGCCTTTCGGGGATACTCCCTTTATACCCAATCATGACACTCACCTGTTTCCAATTAACCTGTCACCTGTGAAATGTTCCAAACAGGTGTTTTTTGAGCATGCCTCAACTTTCCCAGTCTTTTGTTGATCCTGGCCCAACTGTTTTGGAACGTGTTGCAGTTGCAATGCATATATGTGAATTCAGCCTTAACGTATTAATGCAGATAGCTTTAAAAAACACTGGAAGTAATTCTGAAGCAATCATGACCACATGCTGCTGCTACGTCCTGTCAATATGAGGGCATTTTATTTACATGTAATTTTTTAAAGATGTTCATACAGCAACCTGTTGGTATTTTATTATTTTACATCAGACAGATAGACGCCTATATTGGCACTTCAGTGGAGAAGGGGTGTCCCAAAAGGATGCATTGAACAGACTGGCATTATCGCCCAACTGATCAGGGAAGCACAGAAGGATAATGGATATCTGGCTGTGCTGTGGCTTGACCTTGACAATGCCTATGGATTGATCCCACATTGGTGGAATCCTCTCTTGACGTGCACCATAGTCCAGGTTGGATTACAAACCTCATTCTGGACCAGTATCCTCTGACTTCTGACAGTGACCTCTGGATGTTTAATTATCTCGGAAACAACTACATCAGCATAGCAATGGCATGAGAAGGTAATCATAACTGTTTCAGTCACCATGTTTTCCCTGGCAATGAACAAGCTGGTCAAGTCTGCAGGAGTTGATTGCCAAGAACCTCTCACCAAGTCAGGCATTTGCCAGCCACCAATTAGAGATTTCTTGGATGACCTGACAATCACAACAACATCAGTACCTGGTTTGCGGGAATCTGGAAAGACCTTGAAGGGATCATTGCTTGGACTGCAGGCTTGTGAGAAAGGTGAAAGTTATGGAGAAACACCATTCTGACCCCAAAGGATTGTAGATTCCACAGAGCCTAAGCAGCATCATCACTCATGACCACAAAACAAACTGAAATTACCATTCAGGAGACTACGTCAGGAGTCTCAACATCAGTACCTGGTTTGCGGGAATCTGGAAAGACCTTGAAGGGATCATTGCTTGGACTGCAGGTCCATGAAAAAATGGTCATTTTAATAGGAACACCAGTGAATGCTTGCCTGTGCATTCATGCAATTACCCCATCAGCCAATTTTTAATGGGCACCACAATGCATAAAGTCATGCAGATACAGGTCAAAGGCTTCAGTTAATATACAGATCTAAAATGAAACTCAAGAGGGAGGGGGGCAAAATAGGTTGGTTTAAGTATTTCAGAACATTCTGATCTCTAGTGTTTACACAGAATCCTGCGAAAAAATATCCAGTGAGTGGATGGAAATGGCTAGTTGATGAGAGAGGTCAGAGGAGAATGGCTAGACTAGTTGACAGGAAGGATGCAGTGACTCATATAACCACTCTTTACAACCATGGTAAGCAGAAAAGCATCTCAGAATGCACAGTATGTTGAACCTTCAGGTTGATGGGCTAGAACAGAAGAAGATGACTAATATGAGTCAAGAACAGGAATCTGAAGGGGGGAAGTTGGTACATATTGTTTAAGATAGCTTGTTAAAATGGCTTCTGTTCTTCAGTATGTTCCAAGAAAATAAAATTGCCTACATAACTATTTCAATTTATTAGGGAAATGGTACATCACTCACTCAAATAATGTGTTATATAATAAACTGAGAGAGAGAAAGGAAGTGTTAAATGGACAGGGGTGGACTGTTCTGCTCTGCTCTGCTACTTGTGAGGCCCTCAGAGGGATTGGAGAACCGCAGCTTCCTCCTCAGGATGCCAGGGAGGAAGGACCACGCCAGATTTCTCTGCGACACAGCCTGTTCCTTATCTCTCTCTCACTCTCTTTCTCTGCTCTCAGATTATCTCTTTTTGTCTTTTCATTCCTCCCCTCATGAGCACTCTGAAATGTGACATGTAGGGAACCCAATTCTGTATTCTTCAGTCGTAGAAACAGCATCCATGTTAGACAGGAAAGAACAAATGTACAGAATAAAGACTTGTACTGTTACAGGAAGACATTTAAAATCCCAAAGCTGTTACTACAGGAACAACAATGAACTGGATATAGCATGCATAAATGTAAACCTGCAGTTTGAATGATAGAAACTTAACCAACACCTACTGACCAATTAGAATCAAGCATTCAACACCACTGTGGTATTGTATTCAATTATATTTTAAATAATATAATATATAATAATATAATAATATATACAGCTTTACACATTTTTAAAACACTTTCTACAGCTGATTACACAATCGTCCATATACATCCATATATCTTCCTAGGCATGCTAGTCCCAGCCATCACGCTAGTTTTCTCCAGTGTTAATGGTACAAGATTCCAGCAAGTTTCCGCTCCGAGGAAACAATCAGCTCAAGTGGCCACTCACAGACACGGCAGCTAGTGGCATGAATCATCCATAGACAGCCATGATGGACTTGCCAGGATTTGAGCTCACTGCAAACATTTGTTATTGCAGGGTCTGAGGTGAAGAGATAAGGGTTAATATAGTGGCCACTTGGCAATGGGTTCTGACCTCTTTTCCAGATACTGGTGCATGTGTTTGTGTGAGGAGGTGTTTGGGGTTTATTGCGATACAGAAGGAGGAAATGGAAGCTACACTGAGGCAGGTGCTGGTAGACATTAGCATGGCTGTTTAGAGATTAGACTTTATTGAGTAAAATAAATAAACTAAGAAATAAGAAATAAGTTAAAAAAGATAACGTTTCTCATTTTTTAGGTCAAGAAATAAAGATTTCCAACATCCCCACATATATGACCTTCATGTTTTCTTTCAAATAAGGAACTCTCAAGGAATCAGGACATCATGTGAATATCACCCACCCAAACAGCTCCCCTAGACCTCCACCTCACCAGGCCATCGTATCAATGCACAAACAAATGAAACATAAAACAGAATGAAAGAAAGCGAGAGAAATGCCTGGCTTGCTGGATGGAATTCCACCGATTCCCCACATGCCCCCCTCTCTCTTCCTGTCTGCTAATGTAATCAGGGGGAAACAGAGGGTTCTTCCCAACGCCGAGGCCTCCAGATAACACTCGTTTATCACACGTTCCACTCGGCCTAGCACTCAGACCTCCGGCGACTCCCCGCATTAACACCCACACCCAGCCTCCGGGCCAGTCCGGTTCCAGATTTCAGGTCTGGTCACGTTTGCTTGATTGGAGAATTGAAGAATTCCAGAGGTCACCTGATTTCCTGATTTACACTTGTTTTACATTTCTTATCAATATTCCTAGCATGTTCTAGGAGGGTGTGAATATACCTGTTCATTCTTTGTAGAACTCTTTGTTATTCAGTTTGGGGGTATTTTAAAGGTTCTTGCTTTTTTCCCCCAGAGGGAACTCTTGAGGTTCTTTATAGGACCTGAGAACCAGGAGCTGTTTTTGATGTTTTAAAAAATCCCTGAGGAACCCATTTACTTTACCTTTTTATAAAAAAAGATAAATTTTTTTCATGGTTAATTTCTTTTCAATTAAGGGGGAACTATAAAGTGTTTATTTCAGACTTGGCTCCATAGAACCGCATAAGCGAGCTACGAACCTTTAAGGAAGTCTAGTGTACAGTCAGAGGTATATTAAAGTGCACAAGATACATATAATATGATGTTTTTATAAATCCTTTCTATTCCTCACTGGTTGTTCTAGCTTACTAAGGGTGTTCTATGGTAACCTCACTCTCAAAGGGTTTTACATAGAACCATTAAGGATTTCTCACATGCATGAGCTAAAGAAATCTTACAGGCTCTAGATTTAAGCTTTTGTATTACTGTATAATATGAAGCACTGGATAAGGCAAAGATTAAGTAGTGGAGTGGGGTAGATTTGCCAAAAATAAAACATTTGTTAGCATTTATTTATGCCTGTAATTTGACTGTTTTGCTATATTCTCAGAAGGAATGATAGCTGGGGTTACAGCTATCATTGGGGATACAGCTACATGGACTGCAGATCTAACTCCAGATAAATCTGTTTTTTACTCTAGATAAATGTCGTTGTCTAATATGACAGGCTGTTAAAATCATAATTTTTCATATCAGTGTTTTCGCCATCTACTACTTTCTGTTTCCTTTCTTCTCAATCGTCCACTGTTTCCCATCATGTCTCTATTCTCCAGCCTTCCTCTCCAATACAAAGCTCCCCAAACCCCAATACAGCAATACATTCCCTTTAGGACATGCTGCGGATGTGGAGTGATTTAAGCGTCCAGACCTCATACACTTTAGCTGAGGAGAGATCCGTGGCTCGGTTTACATTCGGAAATTTATCAGCTTTTACTGTGTAAGAAAATCCGACATCGTCAATCTCTTTATGAGGCCAATTTAGTCCTATAAACAGGGAAATTAATCGGCTACCTACCTTGGAACTGTAATCGGCTCTTGGGTTTGCTAGTGAAAAGAAAGAGTGAGTGCCAGTGACGCCGAAAAAGACTCTTAATCTTATAAGTGAAGGGTCTGGACCTAACAAATGAGAAGCTTTGCCTGTTATTTGTCAAAGCGTACCAGGGGAAAATAAGCCAGCGCAGGATTGACCTACTCATACGCTGGCAGACACTCTAACACACTCACACATAAGCACTCAGATGGGGAAAACAGGAGGTTCCCGTCTAGGCCTCTGGTACAGGTCTGTTTTTTGCCATCCTTGATTGAACCCAACAAGTGTCTCACAGGGCAAGTACTGTGGCCTGGCTTAATCCCCATGTCCACCAAGAGCTGAGGTCTGAGAGGTCTGATCTGACATCACACACAGAGGTGAGGTGTATGCATGGTTAGCATGCCGCCCTGGTTTGATTTAGGATTCCTGGCAGTCTCAAAAGAGCTCTTTTATTAAACTGGTGGTACTCTACGCAAGCAAGCGGAGCCTTTTGACTCCCCAACCTAACCCCCATCCATGGAAAATTTCAAACTCCTGGAACAGATTCAGGAAAACATTACCTGCAAGTGAAGGTTTCTGAGGTGAGCCGGAGGAAGCCAGGACCTGGTGGTGGGCAGAGCTTTCTGGAAGTTTCTATAGGTTTTGGTTTCTCTGCTGTTGGTGTGTCCGAGCTTCTTCAGAGGCTGACGCAGCTGTCAGCTGTAATACGTGATCATTTTCAGATGTGACTATTAACCAATAAGACGGCATTTTACATGTCGGTCTCAATGCTCCACGGCTTAGGACTATTCATAGAGAAAGAGTAATGTCTTGGCACTCTATCTGCCCTCGGCTTTAGCTCTAAGCTGAATTACAGTAAGTGAACTGTTAGTGAGATGACAGTGAGTGAAAACATTAGTCCAGCTCAGGGACCTGATGGGGAATCAATAACTGTAATTGTAGTCCAAAAGCATTTTTTTTTCTCATAGTGGATATTAAGTAGAGGAGATTTATCCCTTTTTGTATGTCAGGACCACCAGTTTGGGGAAAATTAAGGCCAGCACACATTTCTTTTCTTGCGGTCTCAGTACTCAGTATACACACTACTAGATTACTTTTTCCAAAGCATTGTATTTTGGCTACAGTTGATAGACTACAATTGATTGTAATTGATAAACAAATCATGTGAACAAATTCATGCTAAAATAAGAATCATTAAAAAAAGAAATTACAAAGTTAAAATACACAAATCATGTCAACAAAATCACATGATAATGAATCATGTGAACAGAATCACAGAATCATGTGAACATAAATGAAAGGTTAAAAATAAACTAATCGAGTGAAAGAAAAATTGATGTGAGAAAGAATCCATTGATGTATATAAATTAATCCTGGTGAAAAACATTTTGTGTGGAAAAAGTGAAAATCAATGAGTCATATGTAAAGAAATGTGTTAACAAAATGAAGTTACAATAAAGGTTTGAGATTATTCACATTTGAATTTCATGTGACTTTCCTGTACAGGATGTCATAGCAGCCATGTGAGCTGAGCTGAAAAACAGCAGCGCAAGAACCGTTATCAGACCAGCGTGGATTAGGAAGAGCCAGGAGTTGCTTTAATTGGTAGTAAACAATCATCTCCTGAGGTCAAGGGCCACTCAGTCCCGAAGGTGAGATCAGACTCATCAGTCACGAGGGCCAGGATGCTGTTTGGGTGTGGAGAATGCTCTAATAGCTTTAGCAGACATTGTTTGGCCTACTGTCCTAAAGAGATGCCTATTTTTAACATGGCGAAGTGGACAACATGAGACAACAATTCTTTTAAAACAATTATAATTTACCAGTGCAGATGCACAAGCATTAAACATAACTATAAATGCACAAAAAGTATAACACCGTGGATGCTGTGGTCTTCATTCTGAGGTCCATGCTTATAAAATGATACAATTCTGATTCTCAATTTAGTTTTTTTACCACAAGCTTAAGCTGTGATACTTCATTTTAACTATTAAATCACTCTGCCTGATTGTATTGATGAGAATATAATAATCCAACATTAGTTTCCTTGTCAAAGAACCAAAGCAAGGCAATATGATTGCTGTAGAGCTTTCCAGAAATTCAGAAACCGTGAAGGACAGAAGGAAGCCATAGAGAACAAGGTCCTTGAGACGGGGCTCCGTCCTTATTGTTACCCTGCTCCAGCGTCCTGCTTTTAACTCTCCACCAGCCATGATCATGTTAGAGAGCATCCTGTCCAGGACAGGGGGCATGCTGAGGGTTAGAACTCGTCTCATTTTCCTGGCTCCGAGCTCTGAATCATTCTTATGGTTAATTTTGACTTGGGTTGAAAGCTGCAATCAGTGCACTTCTTAGAAATGGATTATATGGTGCTTGAGCTGAATTTGTAAAACAGCTCTAGAGTGAACCTGAGATTAAAATCAGCTCCATGGCAGTTTGAAGGTGTGGCTAACATCTGTACACTCTGAAATAAGCATTGGGTTACGCCAACTAGATTTAATCTGAATCGTTTTTTTGTTCTGTGAGAAACTGCAAAACAGGGCAGAATTTCCCTTTCATAAAGCAAATTCTTTGTTTTATGCCAGACATTAAGAAAATATGTAACGATGAAAGATAAAAATGTAATTGAAAATCCACCAGACGTACATGTACAATTATTTCTGTTAGCGTTACATTCTGAATATGAGGCATTTCGAATGAAATCTCTTAATCTTTTAATGCCTAAAATGCTGGAAAATCCATCAAATTAAAAATAATCTACAAATATACATAACATATACAGGAGTTAGACAATGAAATTGAAACACTTGTCATTTTAGACCACAATAATTTATTAGTATGGTGTAGGGCCTCCTTTTCGGCCAATATAGCGTCAATTCATCTTGGGAATGACATCTACAAGTCCTGCACAGTGGTCAGAGGGATTTTAAGCCATTCTTCTTGCA
>JAOVYV010000042.1:2222645-2233397 GCA_025674545.1 Hassar affinis | reverse complement strand
TGCTGATGGTAATGTCACTGCTTTGCTGCAATCACACTCGCATTTTCTTCAGGAAATGCACCTCTCTAGTTATTATTATTATTATTTTATTTTTTTTTTTTATTATTATTATTTTATTATTATTATGATCACTGTAGCACTGATAGTCGTGTCTTTAGGTGTGTGTTACCCTTCATGCCAGTGCCCCCTGAAGTGGGGTAAGCTCAGAGCACTTTTTAGGCAATAGCTTGAACACCGTTTTGCCAGAAAGGTATTATGTTTTAATGGCAAATTGTCCTCTAGGAGGCATATTACCCTAGCTCATTGTGGCGTAGTGCCACCTAGTGGATAAGGCTCAAAGCAAAAATCTAGCAATTGAATTTCTTGCGAGGCAAATGCTCAAACCTGGCAGTACAAACCTACTGCATTATTTAAAGAAATGCTACTTTTAGGTGTCATCATGCACATTATTACATTGCAATATCTCAAGAACTGCTTGAGCTACAATTTCCTCACATCAATACCGCATTGTTTACAGTGCCACAGCTGACACATTTCAATGTGGTCTGCTTCGTCATTATTCACTTCATAGGTACGTCTAGGTACAGTTTTTCACTTTAAAATAAATGTGAGTTTCCAGTGGTGCACATATCTATAAAGCTAAGAGAAAGAAATCCAATCCGTGCATTTATTTACATGCATTTCCTCAATTCCACTAGATCACTGCAGGAAGGAAGTGGTGATTATTATTTTTTTTTTACCCTGCCCTGCATAACTCTTCAAATTCTCCCAAACCTCAAAGTTCCTTCCGACAGTTCGAGATGAAATGCAAAGCGAACGTACAGAATGCAAATGTAAGGGTGTACCCACTTTTTGTCCGAGTCCTTCCTTTCCTCGTTTCTCCATTCCTCTTTCCCCTACTCGTTCTCCGCTCCCGTTTCAGACAGGCTGTTCTTTCAGTCGGGCCCTGGGGGCTGGGGGCTGGTGTGCTTATCGCAGCACTTTATCAGCAGAAGGGAAGGGGATGTGGGCTACACCAATCCTCTGAGCTGTCAGCAAACAGCCGCTTTGTAACCTGTGACTCGGAGAAGTGGTGCACGGGGAAGGAGCGGTGTGTCTGTTGAGTGTAGGTTTACATAAGTGTGTGTTTCAGATCTGAGTAGGAGGCCACATCTGGCTGCACGGGCATAATGACTTTCCTCATAGTTATACTTTTGGCCGGCGAATGCTTGCATTTTGTACAGTGTGCATTGCCACGCTAAATCAAAGCATCTTTCTTCACCAGAATGTTTCATACCAGACTTTCTTTCATGTTCTGCCTGCCTTGCAACAGCATCCCTTTAGCTGATAGACATCAGAAGGCATTTTCCGGGTCATGGCCGGGCTTTAGAAAATGTAGCTAAGCTCAGATTTAAACACTGGCGCTGATGTGCGCCTCAGTTAATCTTTATTCAAATGTCAAACTTCACATGTGCTAATGTACTGTTTCTGGGCCAGTCATATTTTATGCTGAATATTATAATGATAAAATAACATCCAAGAGTTTTCCAGTGATGGCTGTTATTGTATTATTTATCAAGCGTGTATGTTACTTAGATACAGTGCTGTCCAAAAGTCTTACAATAGGCACCCTATTGCTTTTAGGAAAAAAAAAAAACTTTTCTTTTTATATTTTTTTCTTTTTTGAGTTCTGATTTATCGAGTCAGTATAAAAACGAGTTTATAAGAAGAAGAATTGAAGAATCTGCCACAGCTCTTCTGGAGACTTTGACTGTCACACTTACTTCATTTATTTTACATGCAAAACCCAGCAGCCTTGATCATGTTAATTGTCTGAGAAGTGCTCTGTTATGTAACGTGTTTAACATGCTTGATCTAAAATCAATACGGTGTCTTAGAGTTATGTAAAATCAATCAATAAATAAATAAATAAATAAATGATTGTGCGGTTACAAGAACATTTAGTCTGGTGACACATCACACAGATTTCCCTCATACCACAGAAATGCACAGGTAATTTATATCCAAGAAACAGGATTTCTGTTTATCACCAGCAGATGTTACTGAGACACCTGAAAGTATGAACTCATCTGTCCTGAAGACTTTCCCTTGGTGGAAAATTGAAAGTCATAACTATACCTCTGACACTCCAGTCTCTAATAACTATTATTAGTTATTACTTCTATTTACTTCTATAACTAACTGTTATATCAACAGTCGCTTAGGTTCAGATTACGTAGAGCGTCCGCTATACAAATCCTGAATCATGAAACCATTGTTACTATAGAAACGATGATGCATTGAAATTAAAATGTACATATTGACCATACTGTTGTATTTTGAGTACACTAATCAGACCTTGACCTCCGGTTAGGCCAGGGTGTAGCAGTGCTCCTTACACATGGCTGTTTGTTTCTTCATGATGGCCTCCTCACCCTCCAACACCTCTTAAAAATGGCAGGGCTCGGAGGCTTCAGGTTACTGCAGCACGACTCGAGTCCACACCTGCCGTGGATATAATACAGCCTTTCATCGACACTGACTGAACAAAAATCAGCATGCAGGCTGTGGGTTTCCTAAACGGGCATCGCCCTGTTCTTTACCATTTCCCCAGCTTGATAAATGCCTTTTAGAAAGCAGATTTTCAAAGGAGATTCAAACATTTCAAACTTTTCATGGTGATGTATTATGTAGTAAGAATATAAAATGGGTAATAGTGCTCTAGCTGTTCTTCGGTAACAGTCGGGCGAGGTATGGCGGACGAGAAATGAATTGATATAAATATAAATGCACATATAAATAGTTTAATACATAAATAAATATATAAATAAATAATTCTCATGAAAAAGAGCATATATGGTAATAAATGTTCTTGAATTTATTTCTACATTTCATTCATTCATTCATCCATTTAATTATTTATTTATACAATTATTTATTATTTATTTGGTCTATTATTATTCTAATTATTATAATTTTTTTTTGGTCCAGCTGTTCTTCAGCAACAGTCTGGTGAGGTATGGAGGACGAGAAATGAGTGAAGTATAAATAAATAAATGCACATCGTAGTAGTAATAGTTTCATATATAAATAAATGAAAAAAACATTCTCATGAAAAAGAGCATGCTAATAAATGTTCTTGAATTTATTTCTACATTTCATTCATTCATTCATTCATTTAATTAGTTATTTATATAATTATTTATTTATATATTTCTACACAGAAATACATAATTGTATAGATGTGGAAATATAGAAATAAAAAAAATAGCAAAGGAATAAAGAAATGTAGAAAAAACATGAATAAATGAATAAATATATGTTCAGAAATGTGGAAATCAATTCTAGACATTTATTTCAATATGCCCTATTTCATAACAAAATATATTTCTTAATTGATTTATTTGTATATTAAATGATTTATTGGCACATTTATTTTCTTATATTTAAGTCATGTCTCATCCTCCATGTCGTGATGACTTATGATCTTTATTCTAGAGTTGATCACAAAAGAATTTGACTCGCTTTTACTTTTAGTGCCATAGAGAAATAAAACACTTCATCAGTGGGGGTGTGATACTGTTACCAACTCTGATTTAGTCATGTTCCTATAACAGCATGTCCCAGTGTGTTCCTTTCCCTCTCATACAACAGCAATATGCATTTTTGAAAACCTTGTCTAGGATAAACGAATAGGATTCATTTAATAATCCAATCGTTGTTTGTGTAAAATGATGTATGCCTGTTCCACAGCGTTTGCTCACCCACTTGAGAAAGCAGATCTGTGGCAAGAGTGACTCACTCAGACGTTTTCAACACATTTAGCCAGGCCTTCTTGGTCTCTGACCCCAGTGTTTTAGCACCTCCAATGCCGGCCGTCACAGGCGACTTTTCATTTCCAAACAACGCAGAGCAGTGTACGCCGCAGCCGGTGATATGTGCGCAGTGGTCCGTGCTCGGCTGCTGAGTGACATGAAACCCTGCGTTGTGTTCCGCATCCACGGAGCATGCTCAGAGCTGACATGCCATGCATGTAACTTGTACCATGCGCATGAGTAACGGAGAATGTAAGCGTTTTGGCAAACGATTAAAATGAAGTGTTTTGAAAGTTTGAAAAGCCAGACGAGTTTGAAAACACTGTAAAGTCATTCAGGTTTGTGGAAAAAGCTGTCCTGGTTGACCTAGCAAGGCAATTCATAATTGTTCATAATTTGTTCATAATTTAGTCCCACTCCACAATTGTGTATTTTAAAAGATGCATTTTATGATGAAATTCTAAAGTTCTTTGCTGTATTTTCCCTTAAGTTAACAGTTTCCATTCCATTACCCACAATGCCGTTTGACTACACACTGATAGTGGTGCGGTGGGATTTAGCCTTTGTTTTATCTCTACCTGAAGAGAGTGGTGTAGCGGCGCCGTGTTCCTTTAGACCAGTCCTTCTCAAATAGTGGGGCCTCGCCCCCCTAGGGGGTGCAGTGCGGTGCCTGGGGGGGGCGCATGTGACCCCATTTTGAATTTTCAAATTCAAATTCACTTTGGGGGGAAGGCCCAAAGTGTTTTCTTCTTCCTAGGGGGGGCTTAACAGAAAATAATTGAGAATCACTGCATTGGACTGTCCTGCGCTCGCACTTCCTCATCTAAACACGCTGTTAAACAGATCGGCTTCCAAAGCTTCAATTTTATTGCTAATAATAATACCGCTATCGACGACATCACTCTAGATTAGCAACTAGCCAGTCTTGAGTCTTTTCCGCAAGCTGATTTGAGTCTTTTACTTGCTTTTAGGAAACTTGAAAGTTATCGTCATTTGTTCATAGCTCATTTATTAATGTATTTATTTTCTAATACTAAACTCCATTGTAAGTGTGCTAGCCATAACAATGTACATTATGACATAAGATAAAAAAGAATATATGCTTATTAAGGTAATTATACACTTTATTACTAATTTCATGCTTGGAATGGTCTTGTTTTGTGCCAACACAATTCTTGACACAACTGATCCGTTCCTGTTGGAAAGCAAGGAAAAAAAAAACCTCAAGAGTAAATAAACAGACACCCTGCAATTTGCAATGCTTCTATAATTTCTTTGAGTTGGAGTCCCGGTGAAGACATTACAGATGTTCACACTTGCCCTTAATTACAGCTCTGTGTGTCAGAACCGCAGGGTGTGTGTGTGTGTGTGTGTGTGTGTGTGTGTGTGTGTGTGTGTGTTCATGGAATGTGGTGGTCTGCTACTTAGGCAAATTGGAGATAAACGGTGTTTAGACACAGCCACTTAATTGAGAGGCCGCATCAGTGACAGCTCCATCCATCATAGTCTGGGGAGGAGGCAGCTTTTTTTTGCATTGACATATCAAAGACCATTTTCTGGCCCATTTAAGTGGGAAATCAACAAGGTAGCTCCCTTTGACTTGTCAAAAAAGACATTGTGAGAGAAAATGGAAGAGAAGGAAAGATGGTGCTGGTTGGAATGAAAGAGGGGGAAGTTACAGTGGATGAGCCTTTGTATTTTAATTCTGCTAAACCCTGGTGGGCCAGCTAATACATTTATGATTTGTCCACCACTGATTTGCTTTCTGCCTAACAGGGAAACTCACATACCACAATACCAGTTATCTACATTTCAATAATCCACCAAAAAAAAAAATCCATTATGTTTCTCTTCCAGGTAAGAGCAGTCTTGTACCAGGATTTCAGTACAGTGCATAAGAAATATTCATGTGCACTATATCTAATCACATTTTGCTCATAAAAGATGTATTCCTGGTCAAAATATAACAAGTAAATAGTTTCTGAAGAGACAAAACTGCATCATCTGTAGTGGCCATTTCTTCCAAAGCAACATTATCCAATACAATATCAATGTCTATAGATAAACAGTGTATGGTTTACTTCAATGCATGAGCACACAGATATATGACATGATATAAGTCCAGGTCGTGTTGATTTGATTGGTGCTTTATGGAATAAGGCTGTTGGGGCGTATGATAGTAGTGGGGTGTAGGCTGATGGATGCCGTTTCCATCTGTGTTATCTTAATGAGAGAAGCTCCCTCTTTCTCTCTCTCCTTGGCTCTCAGCCTCGACCTCACTGCCTCCCACTGTTTCATTAGGGAGAGCTGACCTCACTCATTAATACTGCTCAGGGAGGGAGACAGGAGGTACATTTTTCATTAAAATGTTTAGAAAAGTTTAAGTGAAAGACCAAAATGTCAGTGAAAGAAACTGTTAAACCTGCAGTGCATAGTTAAAGTGCTGTGTATCCTGAAGGGACACAACAAGATGAAATAAATCCAATGAGACAGGTCCAACATTTCACATTAAAACAGAACTGTGTACCTGAAATCTATCATTTTAAAGATCTAAAGGGCATCACCGTGGGAACAGCCTGTGGAGGTCACTCTAGGCCCAGCCCCAGATATCAGCTCCCACTGGGGGATCCTCGGGCCAAGGTCTTCCCTGGTGTGTGGTTTAAGTGGGACGTGCCTGATACAGCTCTAGTTGATAGACCAACTTTAAAGTAGCTTGAATCGCCTCAATTCACTCCTCTGATGGTGTACTGTTTCAAGGCACTCCCAGCCTGCAGAGGAACCTCATTTCTGCCACCTGTATATGCAACCTTATCCTTCTGGTCCCTATCAACTATAAGTCAGAATACGCATGTAGATTGGCCAGTAAGCAGAGTTCTTCATCATCATCTGCAAACTGAGCTCCTGCTTAACCACCACAGACCAGCAGAGAGAGTGTAACATTGATCCCGATAACCTGATCCACCTGGAGTTATGAATATGAATAAGATCCCAAAATTCTTAAACTTGTCTGACAGGTGCAAGAAGTCTCCCCTAATCTGAAGGGTGCATCCCAATAATTTCCTGGAGAAAACAATGGCCTTGGATTTCTCATCAGAGATGCTTCACACTTGACAAAAAAAACGATTGGTGCCACCTGAACAATATGATCTGCAAATAACTACCTGGATGGAGATATTACCTCCATCCATCCATACTGCAAACCTCTGTATCCATGGTATTCTCTCTATGACAACCATACATAAGAGTAGCAACAAGACGCAGAGTCTGACTTGATGAAGTTTGACTTGATGAAGTCTGGCACACAATGATTTCTCCTTAATTTCAAGAATGCAGTCATCACTTTCATCGCTCTAAGACAGAACCCGGGCCGCCCAAGATACCCTTTATTCCTTCCTGAACTTTCACACCTGTGCAAGAGTAAATAGCTGGTCCATTTTCCTGCAGCCTAGATGGAACCTCCAGAACCTTGGCATAGCCTTTCTTATGTTGTTTAACATTAGAATAAATCCTCTACTTGCAGGATCCCAGTTGTCCAGTCACAAAGGCATTGCCCCATGAAGGAATGGAAACTACGCTGACTCAGCCTGGTTAGTAGCAGGTGTCTTAAGCTAAATATTCATCCATGTCTTTCCAAATCCAAGATTTTCTGAACATACTGTGATTGTACTATTTCCTGTAATTATATCAGAAAAGTTTTTATTTGGTTTATAATATTTATTTATGCTCTTTAATGTTAACATTTGCCAAATGATTACCAAGTGTTTTTGGCCTTGATTCTATTACAGCCATGGGCTGTAAAACAGAACAATAATTCAGTAATCATTTTCTCCATTTTTGAAACACTATGTCCTACAGCGAGGGGTAAAATCATGCTAATCACACTTATGTTGTGTAAACACTCATCTCGTCCTCACACCAATACTGTACTTGACAGGTTTCCCCAGCGGCCTGCAATGTTGAAACCATAGTTGACATTTACAGAACAATCAAGGTTTCTGGATGATGATGACATGATGGAACTTTTTTATTTTTCCGGCAGGAAAAAAAAAAACCTTGATTGTGTCACATCTGTGGTTTGTTAATCACCCTGATGACTATGTAGGTGTTGAAAATGAGATATCTGTACATTATCTCAATCACAGTCTTTCATTGTGTCAATCAGAGCTCTTATTATCAGTGTTATAATTAAATAATTATCCACATTCAAATTGCTAATGTCTGAGAACAGAGGTTTATAGACAAAGGTGTTTTACACCCAAGTGAGCTGAACTTGTTTTTCCATCAATCAAGTCAATGGTTTAGCTTATAACAATAAAGAAATGTTTTGATTTCCTCTACTCTTTTCATTATTTCATTATTTTCTCTTTTCAGCTTTTCATTATTGCAGAGATAATTTAAGTGACGTATCTTTAGCAGTCTGTTTGGTAGTATTATAACAAGAGATGGCACAGTGGCTTGGTGGGTAGCACTGTCACCTCAGAGCCACAAGCTCCTGGGTTTGATCCCCCAGATGGAGTGTTCTGGGTCCTTTCTACATGGAGTCTGCATGTCCTCCCCGTGTCCATGTAGGTCTATTCTGCATACTCTTTATTTCTCCTACAACCCAAAGACCTGAAAGTTACCTGAATTGACCATAATTGTGCTTGATGTTGGCCTGGAGTGGGATGGGTTCCAGCAGGCCCCAAATCCTACCCAAGATATACTAAAACATCACCCCTGCCACTAATCCATGTTACAGGACCAGTGACCAGCATGACAAGGGTCCTGGACTTGCTATATAAGTTGACTATTTATGTGGTGATGAACAGAACAAGATTAATATTAATAGAAGCATACAGTATACCTTGCTAGGAAAGTAGGAAGTTAAGCCACATAAGCTAGCTATATATTTATATTAGTAGTATGTAAACATATATGCACAGGGTCAGGGTCCCCATTTCAATCCTGAGCTCAAGTTACTGTCTACACGATGTTGCTGTTCATGGTCTCCGTTTGCCCGCATAAGGGAGAACACAGTAGGGGTCCGGGTTCCTTCCCTCTAAATAAACATGCCAGGTGCTCAAAGATTGCTGGATAGGTGATTTAAAATTACCCCTAGGTGTACACAAGTGTGTGAGTATGTGTGTGTATGGTGCACACACAGGCAAAGAGTGTATTCCTACATCAGGCCCAGTGTTTCCCTGATCTAACAATTATTCAATTGTTTAATTAAACAATAAATCACACACTGCTCGAGTCATATAAAAAGTTGGGAAAGCTAATGTTAAACCTAGGTGTGAAGTAAATGTTTCCACCGTTTCCTAAGACTTAATTTCCAAGGAAATCTAATTGCATTGCCATTATATGTATGAGATGAGGTTGCTTTTGACTTGGATCCTGCACCTTTTACACACTATACCCAACATACCAACAACAGGCAGTGTTTCAATGTATTACCTTTGACCTCAAGAGGCTAAAGTGTCCCGAAGCCTGGTTTCCTGGAGCTCGGAGATGAGCTCTGCTCTGCTCTGAGCTTCCCTTGTTAAAAAAAAAAAGCCCTGAGTTTGGTGTTTCCTTTTTAGAGATTTTAAACGTGACCTCACACACATCCACGTCTTCAATTTTCCACAAAAATACACTTCTCCTGGTGTGAAAGAGACAAAAAAAACTTGTAGAAACTGCAGTATTTTATTGCAAATGATGGTACTACCCATCCACAATGGTCTAGGCCATTTTTTTAGCATGAATCATCTGAATGATTACTTTAAATTCAGATCTTCAACCCCAGAGCACTACATCGTCACAGACTGACCCTTGTTAATGAAGGGCAAGGTTTCTTTCTGTTAGCTTTTCCATGTTTGTGCACAAGTAATAATATTGTTCTCCTCCCAAACAAGGTCAGGAAAACAGGTCCTTGGGATCCATGCATTTGTCATGCACCAACCTTAACATAGACCTTGAGTGTCCGGCGACACACACATACGTTTACACAGCAGTCATGGATAAACCACTTGGTTGTCCCTGTGGAAGTGGGCAGGAAGGAGCAGTGTTTTTAAAGCACTTTGCTTTTTATAAAGGTGTTTTTCCTGACACCTTAGCAGACGGCATGAGTGACCTTGTATGTCCTCAAGTGTCCGCCTACCTCTTGAGTTACAGGAGAGCAATGAGAATTTAATGAGGTAGCGTATGACTTTATCAGCTATCAACAGTCATCCCTTTATCAGCCTCATTTTTTTACTCTTTGGAAATTAATTAAACAAAACAAAAAAAAGCAGCATGTGGTGTTACTGAGAACTGGAATCCTGCAGACTTTCCCAAGAACATGCCTCTCAGAAAACTTCACATTATCCACTTTATTTTAAAAATAAAGAAATTCCATTCATATAAAACTTCTGCAACAAAGTCCCTTTGTACATTGCTAAGGAAACAATAACATAATAATGAATAGGTGAATTAATATAAATCTTTTTAGCAAGTGTTTATGGGTCAGGGAATGAGGAGACAGGAGACCGGCATGTGGAAACTCAAACACTTGTTGTTTTTAATAATAACTTAAATAGCCTCTTTTCAGCACTTTCCTCTTTAATAAAATAACACACACACACACACACACACACACACACACATCGGCTCTGAATCTCAGCTCTCTCTCAGCTTCTTACCTGCGTACCTCTTCATATCAACTGCAAATCCGGTTGCCAGATTCTTACATCTTACATCCAATACAATGGCTATACAATGGCTACTATGTAATCTACTATAATCAAAAATTCAGTAACTCTTTGCTATAATTCAACATTAAAAATAAAATCCTTTCAGCAATATTACAGCATAAAATGGTGGATCTGAAAAGCATGGTTTGTCTCTGACATGTCTAATTATTGTAATATTCATAAATGTTTTATACAGGGGTTAGACAATGAAACTGAAACACCTGTCATTTTAGACTACAATAATTTATTAGTATGGTGTAGGGCCT
>JAOVYV010000042.1:2015838-2026133 GCA_025674545.1 Hassar affinis | reverse complement strand
ATAATTATTATTCTTACATTTATTATTATTATTATTATTATTATTATTATTATTATTATTATTATTATTATTATTATTATCTTATTTATTTATTATTATATATTATTGGAATTATTATTATAATGCACCACCATAGTGAAAAGGGTTCCCCCTTTTTTTCTTTTTTTTTTCAAATGTAAGGCGCAGACTAAAGCATTACTTTCTCATAACTACTACAGCTTTCATTAGAGCAAAACTGCCTGCAATGCAGACTGGAAGCATTTTGTCTCACATTCAGTGAACTTTTATTAAAGTCTAAAGACTCCTTTTTTTCTTTTTTTCTTTTTTAAGTCGGTTTAACTCAAGTCAATTCTTGGGATCAGTCGGTTAGGCGATTTACTCAAACCTAGAGCAACTAGACCAACTTTTATACATTGCAATGTTGTAACACCAGTAAAAAATAATAAAGAAATAAAATCACAGACCCTATGATTAAATGTCCCAGACCCACACACCGACACCGACAGTAATATTAGTCTCCAGGAAGGAAAGCGGCATTTATACTGTAGCTTCATTCATTCATTCCTCTATCTATCTATCTATCTATCTATCTATCTATCTATCTATCTATCTATCTATCTATCTATATTTAGCTGGTGAGTTATGTTACTGCCAGATGTACTTATTTTCTAATTGCTCCCTCATCATAACACTGTCGCCTTTATTATTACTATTCTCATTTCCGTTTTATTATTTAATTTATTCTTATCAAGTGTCTAAAGATCTGGCGGTACATTCGAGTCCCAAAAACGGCTGTTTCTGGATTTACGGGTTTCATTCTCTGAAAAAAATACGAAGAATTTAATTTACAACGAAATTCAAATTGAAAAAAAAAAGATTCTCTCTCTCTCTCTCTCTCTCTCTCTCTCTCTCTCTCTCTCTCACTCACTCACTCTCTCTCGCATATACCGACCATCGAGCATCGACCTGTAAAATTACCGTAATAATTTGTATTCTTATTGTACCTATTGTTCTTATTGTTTCTGATTTTACGGTAATTTTATTCATTCTTTTAAAAGAAAGAAACAAAGAATTTCATTTCCAAACAAACTAAAATTCGGGAGAAAATGTATGAAATTATGTTCTCTCTCTCGTTCTCTCCCTCTCTCTCTCTTTCCCTCCCTATCTCTCTCTCGCGTACACCGACCACCTATAAAATTACCGTAATTATTTGTATTCTTATTGTACCTATTGTTCTTATTGTTTCTGGTTTTCTCTTTTAAAAAAAGAAACAAAGAATTTAATTTCCAAACAAATTAAAATTGGGGGAAAAAGTTTGAAATTATGTTCTCTCTTTCTCTTTTTTCTCTTTCTCTTTCTTTCTCTCTCTCTCTCTCTCTCTCTCTCTCTCTCTCCCTCTCTCTCTCGCGTATACATATACCGAGAATATGGCGGAATCATCAACCAATAAAATTACTGTCATTATATTATTTTTTTAATTAATTTCATTGTTTTTTTTTTCTTGGAATTTTTCCCCTTCGTATTATTTTTTCTGGCTTGATTGCTACAAAACATCAACATCAGCCGACAGACCCTGCCGGAATTGT
Source organism: Hassar affinis (assembly GCA_025674545.1). Classification (NCBI taxonomy): domain Eukaryota; kingdom Metazoa; phylum Chordata; class Actinopteri; order Siluriformes; family Doradidae; genus Hassar; species Hassar affinis. The sequence continues at coordinate 2,024,547 of JAOVYV010000042.1, read as the reverse complement.
TAAGTCTTTCATTAAATATTTCTAATTCCTGGATTTCTTGTCATTTGAGTATAGAGTATAAAGCATGAAGCAGTCTTGCTCTCTCTGCCCTACAGTCTGTATTAGAGGATGTTCGGGAAAATAGCGTTTTGTTTTATTTCCTCGCTATGTGATCTAATTGTCTACGATCTCTTGTCTACGACAAGATCAAGCTCCAGAAAAACAAACTGCGACACAGGATGCCTTCTGTATCAGCGCAGAGGTTCTGGATGGACGTGTGTGTGTTGTCTGATATCTGCTCTTTTTTCTAAGACTAAAGTGTGTATTTGGAAAATGCGGCATGAATTTTACTGAATATTTTAGGCTCATTGATTTCCATTTCAAGCGTGGCGGGGTTGAGAGACTACCACTCCTCTATCTCTCTCTCTCTAACAAAATATAAAATAAACACAGAAATAATTAAAGAGAAACAAATGAACATACACTCATGTGCATCACTCTCTCTCTCTCTCTCTCTCTTTCTTTCTTTCTTTCTTTCTCTCTTTCTCTTTCTCTTTCTTTATTCAGACAATGACCAAGTCCACACCTTGACTCACAATTATGAATTGGCCTGTGTTTTAATCCCACAAAAATGTGAACCTTGCGTTTTTTTGTGTGTGTTTTTTTTTGTTTGTTATATCAGTAGGCTATCTCCTTTCTTGAAAAGCAGTCACTCACGTGAATGATTTAATGATTCCTAAAAAAAAAGAAAGAAAGACTCTCCACGTAAAACAGAGTCGCTTGTGTTTATAAAGCATTAGTTACTGAAAACAATATGATGTTATCATGATCTCCTTGCTGAAGGATGATTTCGAAACGCTTTCCTGTTTTGGCAAACAAAGGAATTAAAAAATGAGTTTAAAAAGGCAAAATGCGCCACACTCACACACTCACACACACACGCGCGCGCTTTTACAGCCTGTATTTTTTCCTTCCATCCTATCTGAACATCATTTATTAATAGTGATTTAATAGCCTACTTTACTGCATTAATGTAAACACTCTACACACAAACCGCTTTTGTTTTTGCTCCTTGACCCGGAGCCCGGCGGTGGGGTGTGAGAGAGCAGCGCGCATGCGCAGAAGGTTGCTTTTTTTCCCTAGTAAACTTAAAAAACAGCGATTTACAGGAGCACAAAATATCCATATGCAAACAGCAGCAAAATGGTGCACGCATGTCGTGTGTGTGTGTATGTGTGTATGTGTGTATGTGTGTATGTGTGTGTGTGTGTGTTTATGTGTGTGTGATCCGTGAGTGGTGCAGCGAGCATTACATTATTTACATTATATTACATTTAATGATATAATATAATATAATATAATATAATATAATATAATGTTAATAAATATTTATAACAAGTTTGTTTCCCTGATATTAAATTCAGGAGCCGATTTTTGTAGCCGTTTTTTTTTTTTTTTTTTTTGACAAATAATGAAGTATGGACGGATTATGATGGCTACTCCAGCTACTTTGCAGCTCTTGAATAAGTATGATGGCTGGTTTCCTCCCTAGTGACTGAATGTGCAGGTCGGGAATGGCGCAGGTGGTAGAGCAGGCCTGCGCCAAGACATTCATTAGTAGCGCACAAGTCGACAGATATAAAAATAAATTGTACAAAGTGAATAAATACACAGTCTGATGGCTCCAGTACATCACTCTTCAGTGAAATGATCGACTAGATTCCGTACACGGATATCAACACCAACAAAAGGCCTTTGAGGAATGAAAACAAGAGAAGAAATCGCAAATCGCACATGCCCAAGACAGCTGGGGAAACCGACCGGACGCACCGGCAGCCTTTCAGTCCGGTAGTGTGAGCTTCAGGCGCAAGCCTCCTCGCTTTCTGCACAGCAACGCAGGGAAAACTCGAAAGCATGAAGATTTAGGGGTCTGGGGTCCTTTTTTTGTTTGTTTTGTTTTCTGTTGGGATTTTTTGCGCATCGTATTGTTGAGGGTGCTCAGACATTCTCCCCCGGTGACACACACACACACACACACATACACACACCGCCTCGTTTCTTTCCCGTCTCGTGAAAAACGAATGGAGTGCGCTGATTGAATTTTATTCCTTCCTGACCTGGCCCGCTCGACCAGGGCGCCATCAATCTCGGCCCTAACACGACGTTTTGTTTATTGCTCGGGAAAAGCTCTAATGACTTTTATGAGCATGATTACAACTGAGAGAGAGAGAGAGAGAGAGAGAGAGAGAGAGAGAGAGAGAGAGAAAGAGAGAGAGAGAGAATGTGGCCTTATGACTCATTGCGCCTGATTGCGCCATTAAGATAAACCCTAAAACTTATTTGTGAACTTTCACTCAGATATAGCTATTAGAAGGACTAAATGGAAATAATAATAATAATAATAATAATAATAATAATAATAATAATAATAACAACAATGTGTATGCGCGCAATAATAATCGCGGCTAGTAATTTTGAAGCAGGTCTACACATCTACACAAGAACACCCAGTCCAACATTTTCATTAGGCCTCAGGGGGAAAAGAGCTGTCCAGTAAAGAGATTAAAATGACACCCAGTAGTAGATGTGGCGATTCTGTGTTATATATGAACAGCGCTACCGCCTTTAGGCCTGGACTGGTTTAGATAATGGTTTAAAGCCCGCTACGCTGCGTTTATAGTTCAAATGCGAAACTAATATAACTATTTCATGTGAAACACACATGGACACAATCCCCGGATCTAATATACCCCTATAACCCGACAACTGGGCTTTAAATTAGCCAACGTAATTTAACATGAACAGATATTATTATTATTATTATTATTATTATTATTATTATTATTATTATTATTAATAATAATAATAATAATAATAATAATAATAATAATAATTAGTTGTGGTTGTTTTTGTTGTTATTGTTGTTTTCGGCAGTTTTTAACGCCCACACTGTATCCGTTATTAGAGATAAATGTTCACTTTTCTTCTTTTTCTTTTATGTATTGTCCAACCGACGCCATTTTCTAGTTCTGGTGTAGCTAAATTGCTTGATTGCTGTTGTACATGTATTTACACCAGTCTATCTGTGGCAAGGCTTCTATGATACTAACGCTAACCTAGAGAAGAGAGAGAGAGAAAGAGAGAGAGAAAGACAGAGAGAGAGAGAGAGACACGTGGACAGTCAGCAGCGACTCAAACCTAAATGAGCTACACCGATAGCAGAAGAGGCCTTAGGTCACCAGGATGATGACACACAGCTCAATGATTGACAACCTGAGATGCCTCGTGAGCGTGGCGTGGATTATTAAAAATGTAAACAAAAAACAACGTCACCTCACGGCACATAAACTACCACCTGTCTGTGAGAGCCGCGTGAAAAACAGTACATAACCAACCACTCAGAAACACCGCGAACTACGCTTTAGAGGCACAAACCAATCTGTTTAAAAATCATACCATAAACTACAAAATAAATATAATTTACTCTCTGAATGTTTTTTCTTTAAATTAAAATTAAGTGTTCAAATTTAGCTGAGCTGAGTTTTTTTTTTTGCGGTAGTTTTAGGAACAGGGGATGGGGAATATGATATTTTGCAAGCAAACGTATCTTAATATTTTGCAATCTGTCCTTTTCATTATCTCTGGGAAAAGTGTAAATTAGAATATTGCAAGAAATTTATATTCATCCCCAACATAAAAAATGCGTTAGAATAATAATAATAATAATAATAATAATAATAATAATAATAATAATAATAATAATAATAATAATTTCATGCTTGATTTGATCTAATACCCTATGAGGCTCCAGGTATCACTGAATATTATTTTTTAATGTTTAATAAAACATTAATACCAAAATTATATTGCAGTTTTTGGGGCATGTAAAAAAAAAACATTTTTCCCTGAAAAGCAGAGAAGCCGTGGTAAAACGTTGACTCTTTAGTCGTTGCAACACTTCATGTAAATTAGTTCAGCTCCACAGATTGAGTTTAAGATTAATTTTCAAGGCCACAGCAGAAACATAATGTTTAACGGTGCTTTAAGAAATCAAGCGTAGCCTACGCTTTTAACTCAAATAAAATGGTAATTTATTAAACAAAGAATGCAGTTCCTTCAGAATATTTTTTTTCAACAAAATGAGATAATTTGAATGAATATTGCGATATACACGTTTGCGTTCCCTTGCTATAATGGAACGTTTCTGCACAATTAAAGGCAATTCAATTTTTAGAAACAAAACGGTTCGGGTGTTTGGTCCATAATATTTCGGTTACATTTCACAAATAAATTACTATATGCAATTTACACGTAATAACAAGTCCGTGAAAAGCTGGCGTATTTTTAAAGCAAAGCATATAGCTCGCAAAAGCGAAAAGGGAGACTTACGTGTTATTCGCAGTAACACTGTCCATAATAAACCAACACCATGTGTTTGTGTGTTCAGTCCATGGCGAGGAGAGGGTAATAAGTATCAAAGATTTTCTGTTTATGAAGAAAAATAAAGGGGACATGGGGGGGAAGTAAAATGTAAAAAAAATCGCACAAAAATGGACTTTTGGTCAGAACTTGCTGCAGTCGTAGACAAAAGCCCCGGACGCACGGTATATGGACTGGCTCGGAGGAAAGGACATCTGACAGCTGTTATTTCCGTTCACCGGGGAGTTATTCAAGCCGATCCGCTGTGACTCGAACATTTCTCGCACCGAGTGAAAGTTCTGCTGCTGCGTCGGGTAGGTGGCGCCGAGGTGGCCCAGGTCTCCTGCCTGGTTCAGATACCACGAGGCGAGGCGACCCTGATGCGAGTGAGGATGATGTCCCTCCTGGCTTGAACCAAGGTGACCTGCGTGGCCCAGCGAGGACGACGAGGCGGCGGTGGTCGTGATGGAGTAGTCGGGCAAAGTGTCGTCCACCGAAGTGGTGCTGGCGGCGGTGGTGCCGGCGCGCTCTGCCGCGTACAAGCTCATGGCCTGCATGTTGCAGTGGTAGGTGGCGTGCGAGGTAGTGGAGACGGCGCTCTGGTTGCAGGGCGAGCTGTACGCGGCCGCCTGGCTCGGTGAGTAGTTAAGGGACAACGAAGGGCTTATACCTGTCCGCGTGGAGGCCGCAAGAGACGGCGTGAGTTCCCCAGCGCCCTGCGGCGAGCCGCGCAACGACGTCATGATGTTGTCCACGCTGAAGCCTTGCGCGTGCCCGTGGTGTGGGTGTTGTTGGTGGTGGTGTGCGTGATGCTGCTGCTCTCCGCCACCGCCGCCGTCCAGGCCCACAGACCGAGCCGAAGATGACGGCACGCTGTGCGGGCTGCCGCTTGACATGCTACTGCTGCTGCTGTCGGGGCTCTCGATCTTAGGAACCGCACCGAGCGCGGGGGACACGGCCTGCGGCGGCGTGCACGCACCGTTCTCCGTCTTGATGTCCTGAAGGCGCACTGGTGGCGCAGCGCTCGGCTCCTGCTGCTCGCGGCCCTGCTGTTGCTGCTGCTGCGGCTGGCGAGAGGGCACGGTCTCCTTGATCTGCCGGTCTTCCTTCTCTTTCAGCGCGTCCTTCTTCTTGAAGCGACGCCGCCGTCGCAGGAAGCTGCCGTTCTCAAACATGTTGTATGAGTCCGGGTCAAGCGTCCAGTAGCTGCCCTTGCCCGGCTTCTTGTCATCGCGCGGAACTTTAACGAAACACTCGTTGAGCGACAGGTTATGGCGAATACTGTTCTGCCAGCCTTGCTTGTTGTCCCGGTAGAAGGGGAAGCGCTCCATGATAAACTGATAGATCCCATTCAGGGTGATCTTCTTATCCGGGGAGTTCTGGATGGCCATGGTGATGAGCGCGATGTAACTGTACGGCGGCTTGACCATGTCCTTGGGCTGCGGCTGAGGCGCGTAAGGCCCGTACGCCCGCGCCATACCGCCCGGGTACTGCTCGTGCGCGGCGTGCGAGTACATGCTCATGGGAGCCGCCATGCCCGCGTAGCCGCCGCCGGCCGCCGCCGCGCGATAGTAGCTCTGCTCGCCGCTAATGTACGGTACGACGCCCAGAGAGTTAGGGCTCGACACCGAGTAGCGCGCCTGCATGGTGATTATTCCGCCGACAACCGAAAAGCACCAGCGAGAGATCCGGAACGGCCCAAATCCACTTTACGCTTCTTTTTTAAAGAAAAAAATACACAGTGAGTCCAGTGAGTGGGGAAAGTCCACAAAATGTTCAGCTCTCTTCCAGGGCCTCGGTGCTGTCTCTGAAGCCACCTCGCTCACTCGTTCACTCTCTTTCTCTTCGCTGAAGCGTGCATTGGAAAAAGTTTCTGAACTTCAGGGCATCCGTCAAGACGCGGGACTTTTTTCGTGCACGTTCATTTCTTTCCCTTCTTTGCTTTTTTTGCTGCCAGTAAGACTCCTCCCTAAAAACGTCGAAGCTGTCCAATAGGGAGGCTGGACTACACACACACACACACACACACACACACACACACCATCGGAGGGAGGGAAAAAAAGCGAGAGGTGTTGGGACGTCCCAGCACACCCGGCCAATAACACAGCACACACTCAGTACAATCATCGCTATCTGCAAACAGATAGCAGGCAAGCCCATGCCCAACAAACAGAAAACGTCTTTTATATGGATTTATAATTCCACCTGGGTTCAAAATATACTTCTATATAATCCACCTAAATTTAAAATCATGTTATAATAAATATTTGCAATCAATATTTATATCAATATCAATATTTATATTGTATCATTTATATTCATGTGTATATACACGGACGCTGCTTCAGGGTTTAATCCAGTTCATTAGTGGTTTATCAGTTGACTGAGACACGTTAATCAACTAAATCCCTGCATGTCTTTTTTTGCATTTTTAGACTTCATCTAAGTGCCAACAGGGACTATAGCCTTTACTTTGTTGCACTAATTTATTGCAAAGGCATGCAAGCGTCCCCCGACTCAATGAACCCGTCCCATTAGAGGCGAAATTAGCGGCGAACATCTGTTTCCAAACAAGTCATTAAAGACAAAAAAAGAGGGAAGGACGGTGTGAGGACGGTGTGATAATGTGCGGAGTAATAATCTCCCCCGTTTGCTTCCTGCGTGTTCGCGTCCTAACGCCAGCGCTTCATTAACGTGGGGTGTTTGCGTTAAAAAAAAAAAAAAGTGAAGCTCTGGATCAAAAGCACCACGGGGGGAATGGAGGCAGAGCGCGAGCTCATTACGGGCCGAGGCGAGGTGCGAAAAGTTTGCTACTTCGAGTCGAGCTGCACAGGGGGGTTAAAAAGCAACCAAACGGAGAAAGCCAAACACGCACCATGTGTCAGTGCTGCTCAAAAGCCTGGGAGACAGGGCAGGAGCATTAGAGTCGGCGCAGGAATCATCATCATCATCATCATCATCATCATCATAATAATAATAATAATAATAATAATAATAATAATAATAATAAAAATAATAACACGGTGAGGTTTGTGACACAAAAATGATAAACCAGAAAATGCCTAATTTTTCATCATCATCATCATCATCATCATTATTATTATTATTATTATTATTATTATTATTATTATTATTATTATTATTATTATTATTATTATTATTATTATTATTTAACCGTAATCCCTTCTTTTGGTGATCTTAAATGATCGCTTCTATAACAGTGTTACTGTGAACCTTTCTACAGATCTACATTTTGCATTGTTCGAAAGAAGAGAACAGAGCATGTCAACAAATCAAACGACAGTTTGCTTAACTGAAAATTTTTGCTTTTGCTTATTTAAAACACCTTCACCCTTTCTCCTTATTCTTCTCCTTCTTATTATAATAATAATAATAATAATAATAATAATAATAATTATTATTATTATTATGATTATTATTATTAGTAGTAGTAGTAGTAATAGTAAGTAAGTATTGGAATGGAAATGATTATAGTATTATATCGACACTAAAGTAAAGTCATCCATGGACGCGTCTCGGATTATTCGGCGTGTTCACCCAGACACTAAAGCAGCCCCACATCTCTCTCCACACACCCCACACCCCACAGCACCGCAAACAAACTCATTTCCATTCATTTCTTCTTTAACCGTTTTTTTTTACCCAAATATTAACCCATCTCGACATTTTCCTAATCACCTTGCTCTCGGGTTGCGTGTTCACACCGTCTCTTCAGTGAGTTTGCATGGTGTTAAGTTACAGCCCGAGCTGTAGTCTCAGTCTCAATAAGAGACTTACTGTTCGGCTAAATCATCCCACTATTTTTCTTAAACGTGACTCAATAAGATTTGGGGGAGAAAGGTGCTGCAGCTGCGACTGCTAATTTCTCGGCCGTATCTTCCCTTAATCCCTTTAAAGAAGTGACTGTGAAGAAGGACTTCTTACACACACACACACACACACACAGCAAACACACACGCACACACACCCGTGGATGAACTTTTTCCCTTCGGCCCGAGGCTGTTTGTACAAACCAGCACCGTTAATCCTGACCCTCTGAGCGACTTCACCCACCCCGAGATCCTCTAACCCGCTCTCAGTTAAACAAGTGACTCCTGGATGACCGAGTGTGTCCTCGCTTTTATTCGCTTCCACTAAATTCAATTTAAAGTAGCTTTATTAGCATGACCACGTTCCCAAAGGAGCAGGAAAACAGTGAGAACCAGAGCAGCCGCTGAGACTGTCGATAATAAGAATAAGCGCCGACAATAACAGCAGGACCTGCACACGACTATTCACTTTTATATTCAT
>JAOVYV010000042.1:1999793-2011313 GCA_025674545.1 Hassar affinis | reverse complement strand
CAATATTTTAACCATGTTGCAATGTTTTTAATGTATGAATCGCAGATGATTTTGTCTATGTGCTGCAGCCTTTTATGGTCCAGACTGGTTGATATGTGATGGTTCAGTGCATGGCGGTATGTTTTTGTTTCACTCTACATGGTTTATCTGGCTTTACTAGCCCTCACTTTCATAAATCAACATTCCAGGTGATTGGCAGCTCTTATTTGGCATTAAGGAGCTCAAAAGCAGGGCCTCTGGAGTGCACACCAGCGGCTGTGTGTCTAAATAGTTAAAATATCCCTCAAATTCATTTGGACAGGACCCTAAGCCAGTGGAGAGCCCCATCACCCCATCACCCCACCATCTCACCACCCAGGAGGTCAAATCCTCTTCAGCCTGCCCTGCTGCTGGGCTTTTAGCTTCTGATTTGCTTGGTAAAAGCAGTGTTTTCTTAACCCTGAGGGCTGAGGGATAAAAATGGATGCCGAGGAAGGCTGCTATCAAAAAGAGCAAAGAGCTCACTAAGTGGTCCAAGCAATGCTGTCATTGTGTCAGCGAAATTTAGCACGATAAGCATTTGTCCCTCTTTCACATTTGTGTCAAATAGGCCTAGATTACTGAATACCAACTTATCTGCTGCTTTGTACACACATATATAATGATAATTGCTTAGGGATATTTTAGTAATCCTCAAGTCAACACTTTAGTTAGGTCTAGGACCAGAAACGGTGTATGTGTGTGTTACATTTTCAGCTCAGGAACTAACATCAGGCCACAGGCCTTGTTTTTATTATAAATGTAACACACACACACTCTTTCCCGGCCTAATTTACTAACCCGTGGCTTCACTTTTACGTGTTTAATTCGTTTGGGTTTAAACTGAATTTACACAATGAGGATTTTTGTTGTGCATGATGTTGATTCAGAGGATAAAATTAACTTCACTTGAAATGAAAACACTTGTGTGTGATTATTCGCTTTTTGAAGATCAGCGCGTTCTTTGGTTATTTAAACTAACAATCTACTTAACACTAAATAAATGCTCATTAAGATAATGTTTGCGTTTATTTTTTTTATTTTAATAGCATCCTTGATTAATATGTTTGAGATACCCAGTGACACGCAATGGAAAGTCGCTAATAGTTCAGCATCAAACTTCAGAAAAGAAATCCCTCTGCAGCCGAGATGTAATCATACCATGTGAGAAGTTAGGACTGTTTGCTTGTTAAAATATAGAGTAGGCTATTAAATTAATTATTGATCAGAATGAAGCTTTAGAGTATAGACTTGGCTGTAATAGTTTTTACGCTGTGTGTGTTGTAGTGCAGATCTGCACTGTGCTAACTCTGGGACTGTGCGTGAGGTCGGTGGCATTTCCGCTGATTTACCTGAGATATCTGCGGCGTCTCTGGCTCCGTGGTGTAAGTAGCTCTGTTCGAGGGCGTAGGGGGCCACACTGGAGTGTAAACCGGAGGATGAAGAGGATGTCGGGCTGCCTGCAGCCAGTGGAGACTGCTTGATGTAGGGCGACACGGTGGATGAAGGCCAGTGCGCCGTGGCGGCGGCGGTGTACGGCGAAGGACACTCCAGAGGTCCACTCATGGCCGGCGTTGAATGAAGCGGACTGCTGCCGCTTCCGGTGCTGTTGCCGGTATTGTCGTGCGCGTAGTCTCCGCCGCTAGAGGTTACCTGGCACGCCGGGGACATGTACGCAGTGCTCGGACTCGGTACGTGATGAGCGCCGGCGCCGAGTCCGTCATACGCGCCGCTTGTCATCGCGTCTAGGTTGTAGCTGCCAGCATGGCACGCGAGCGGCGCCGGTGGCGGCTGGAAGTCGAAGTTTTGCGGGAGCACGGAGGCACCGAAGCCGAGCCCGTTCATCATCCGGTACATGGGTTTCAGAGTCTGGCACTTTCTGCGGAAACCGCGGGGGCGCCTCCGAAACGAGCCCTCTTCGAACATGAACTCGCTACCAGGGTCGATGGTCCAGTAGTGCCCCTTACCGGGCCGCCCGAGGCCCTTGGGCAGCTTTATGAAACACTCGTTGAGAGAGAGGTTGTGCCTTACAGAGTTTTTCCAGCCCTGATAGGAGCCACGGAAAAACGGGAAACGGGCCTGCAGGAACTGGTAGATCTCGCTGAGAGTCAGCCGCTTGGTCGGCGAGCTCTGGATGGCCATCACGATCAGGGCGATGTAGGAGTAGGGAGGCTTCTCGGGGCGCCTCATGCCCGAGTTAGACTTTTTGCTTTTGGAAGCGTTTGCGCCGCTGTTGCTCTCCAGAACCGTGCGTGAGCTCTGCAGCGCGGTGTGCACGGGGCTCGAGCGCAGAGAAGGCGGCGGGTCCAGCTGCTGCTGTGCGGTTTCGGTCGTCATTCCTGCGCTCTTGATAAAAGAGAATAAAATAGAATTCACGGAGTCCGAACGCTTCGAATTGTTTGAATCAGTCCAGCTTTGAGAGCCAGAGAGTTTTACACGTCTGACAGTGAATTAGATGAGTCTGTTAGTTGAGCTGAGATTTTTCCCTCCACGCCACCAGCAGCACTACGTGTCCCCGAGGCAGCGACTCTTGCTCGGTCTCCCGGTGGCCATCGCGATGACTGGATCCTTAAAGAGAAGGAAACCCTCTCACGCATCTAAGCTGTGCGGCCAAACAAAACGAGACCACCTATCAATTCGTAAATCTCTCTCTCTCTCTCCCTCTCTCTCTCTCCCTCTCTCTCTCTCTCTCCATTACAGAGACCCACCCCACTCTTCCTCCTTGTCTGGCCCCTGTCCATCGATCAGAGCAGCAGGAGTTTGTGCAGAGTCATTGCACATGAGCCCGACACACGCGATCACGCCGTTCATCACGAACCTCTCCGACATCTCAGTCAACAGCGCCCCACGCCAGACCGCGGTAATTAATCACCGGCGCTTTCCCCACTTACGGTACAAGCGTCAAAGTCGGAGTGGGGCTGCAGTAATAAACGCGATTCTCATACAATAGCCTGTCTGGAATTGCACGACCCATGGCATTTCATATCCCTGATATTAGCAGTGCCACAAAATGCAATATATTTATCACAGACAGCTGCCATATGCAACAACGTTTCCCTTTCTGCGTTGCACATATGCGCACAGAATATGGCATCATATTCATACAACTGAAGATGGAGATATATTTAGATATACGTAATGGAAGCAGCACGTGAAGTCTTAATGTGGTGCAGTTCATTCATGACCTCATCATTGCAGTTTTGCATTTGATCACTGATCACAGGCTGTAGGGTAGTGTTACATGGCTGCAGGAAAACATTTAGGGATGTTTAATGTGGACCTCGGGGCAGCCTCTTATAGGGTTTTATTATTTATTTATTTATTTTCATTATTTTATATTATGACTTATATATTACAGTAGCTTATAGCGCAGCATCAGATCTATCTCCAGGCCCGTGTTGGGTTGTGATGAGTGTATCTGATCCAAACAAACAAAATAATAAAACACTCATCAATCAGTATAGATAAGCAGAGACATTACTTATTGTTGGTGGGAATCTGTGCACGGGTGATTTTATGAAGTCTAATGTAGACTTAAACGAGAGGAGATAACGCGGCTTAGCTTGAACATCCGTTTCAGAAATGCACACATGGGGGTTGTGCGTGTGTGTGCGTGTGTGTGCGTGTGTGTGTGTGTGTGTGCGTGCGTGCGTGTGTGTGCTCGCTTATACAGGGCTGTTCTGTATAAATGACTTGGACATTTGAGTGGAAGCAGGCTTTTTCCATCATGCCGTTCCGAGTCTGGATGCCACACACAGTGCGGTTTCAGTTTACCAGCGCGAGTCGGAGATCCCTGGAGAGCCGAGCTAATTAATTGTAGAAAGTGAGTTTAATTAGCGATGGGGAGTCCTAAAAAATTAGACCGAGCTTGCTATTATTATTATTATTATTATTATTATTATTACTAACAACAATAATACCATTATTATTATAATAATAATTATTATTATTATTATTATTATTATTATTATTATTATTATTATTATTATTATAAAAGCCGACATTGTGGTGTAAGGCCCTGGCTGATCTGAGTCACATGACCGTCATTAAACGTCTCGCTGTATCTTGCTATTGTTTTGAGAGGAACTAGCTTTAAAAATAAATAATAAATAGGAATCAAAGCCAGTAAATAAATCAGGGTAGTAAAAATATAGCTATGTGTGTAAAAAATTGAAATAAATAAATAAAAATAAATAAAACTACGTTTAACGAATGTTGCTATTGTATTATAAAGTACGTAAATAATAAATAAATAAATAAATAAATAAGGCCTACAGAGTCTAAAAAATCAGCGAAGGTTGTAAAATTTGTTCTCAACTCTGGCTATTGTTTTATAAGGTTTTGTTTTAAAAAAGCCGCCATAGACGGTGATTACTAAATGTATGTGTTTTAAACAAATAGAGAAGAATAAAATTGTTTGGTGGTTACTGGATGGTTGGAAATACGCAAAAAAACACCCCCCGCGGTTCTCCTTTCAAAGCCATTTGCTTCCATCAAAGGAACCGAAAAAAAGGGACGTGAAGATAAAAATCAACTCTCACCATAACAATAAAGGTAAAGAATAATAATATCCACCGAACTTCCGGCAACATCAAACCTGATATCCCTGCTGCGTTCAGGATGCGCGACCGCCTTAAAGGAAGCTTCGCTGGGCGCAAAGAAAGAAAGCAAAAAAACAACACTTTTAAAAACACACTTGAAAGACTTTTGAAAGGTTAACTCTATAAAAGCACGATGTTGGGAACACATTGTTATGATACCAGAAGCTGTGCCCGGATTCTTCTTTTTTATTTTTGGTGACCCATTTATCTAAAATTAGCCTTACAGCCTTTGGTTCTGTTTCGTTTGGAGAACGGGTTGTAAAATAGTGAACTCGCAGGGTTTTTTTTTCTTTCTAAAGGCGGATATTTGTAGTTCTAGACAGAAAACATAAATACTGAATTCCCAGATCCGTCTGTGTCCGCTCTCTGGGAAGAAAAAGGGGGAAAAAATCAACACGAATTCAGAGAGGCGCCTGTGATTGACTTCTCCTCCACTTCTCCTCCACTTTTCCCCTCTCCCTCACACTCTGTTTATAATAAGAAATAAACAAATAAAGTTCTCAGTTTGTTTACTGGTGACAGATTACATGTGTGCTTTGCTTAAAATAAACGGACTGCACTTATGTTTAACTAAAAAAAAGTTAATTATGAAAGAAAATGTAGTTGCGCCTTACACCCACCTCATGCAGAAATAATGACGAATATAATTTATGTCATTATAGTAGGGAAATATTTTCAGGCAGTAGCCTAATAATATATCATCTTAAATAAATATGTGGTCGTAGCCCCATTTTCTGCTTGCAATTCCTTGTTTGAAATGATTAATGCGGCTCCCCCTATATTTCCCCACTCAGTGGAATCGTCCATTTCCGGCGCGGAAACATAAATTACCTTCTGTTGAGTGATTAAAAAATTCTATAGAACAGCATTACTATAGATAGATAGATAGATAGATAGATAGATAGATTTATTCTTTGGAATAACTCCTTGTATATCTGTTGTCTACATCTATCTATCTATCTATCTATCTATCTATCTATCTATCTATCTATCTATCTTTTGAATAACTCCTTGCAGTGGATATGCCTGGAAGGAATAACATGATTGAATATGTATGACGTCATATAAGTGGGCGTGATCAGCATCAAACGGTAAGTTATTCTTTGGAATAACTCCTTGCATATCTGTTGTCTACATCTATCTATCTATCTATCTATCTATCTATCTATCTATCTATCTATCTATCTATGGAATAACTCCTTGCAGTGGATATGCCTGGAAGGAATAACATGATTGAATGTATATGACGTCATATAAGTGGGCGTGATCAGCATCAAACGGTAAATTAATCCCCCAAAATAGTTTTAGTTAGGCAAAACGACCTTTGTGACATTTGGCTTGTATATAAAATGAAGCTACTGATGAAACAAACAAACAAAAAAGTTAGTTCAAAGCATGTGCTTTTGTGTGTTTATATGACATCATAATATCCCAAATTACCTTAGAAATGAGGCCTGTTAGTCTAAACAAACACCATTTACATTTATGGCGTTTGGAAGACACCCTTATCCAGAGTGACATATTTATCTCATTTACACAACTGATTAAGGTTAAGGACCCAAAGACCCAGCAGTGGCAGCTTGGGTGATGGAATTTGATCTCATGACCTTCCGGTCAGTATTATAACGTCTTAACGACTGAAAACTGCTACTGCCATGCTGCTTCACGGCATTTTACATGGAGATAGTCTGGATCTCCAGGATTGCTTGGTGCGGTGTGGATTTTTTTTGTGAATGGCAAAAAAAAGCATTTGACATACTAGAAATTCAAAAAGTGTCCCTGTGTATGTATTGAAATCTTTTACCTGGACATATCGATGGTGTAGCTTTGATTGGAGTAAAGCTTTAAAAGTATAGCCCACACCACATTCTGTACTAAAGGCACTAAAGATGGAAAGATGGCGTGCCAAGAAAAGGCGCAGGTTAATAGTTTTTTCAGCAATCCTAATAATTTCCTTTATAGATACTATATATAACAGTAAGTGAAGGGAAATGAGTGCTCCTACCTCATTAAACGGCGCTGTGCATTGCTACCTGTAGGCTGCAGCATTGACTCTCCCTTATGGCCTCATGGCCACCTGGACCAACCCAGTCACGTGGTGTCGTTTCTGTACCTACAGCACTCACGTGCCTGTGTTTTGGCTGGGTTTGTAGACGCACAGTGCTCGTAAAGGGGCTCCCAGCTTGTACACTATTACTGCTACTACTGCATGCAGTGAATTATAAATACACAGCATGTGAGGTGAATGAACTCGTCATGACCTTTTGTCATCAGGTGTACTAATGTATCTATGTATCTGCTGTCTACGTATATCTATCTATCTATATATCTATCTATCTATCATGTTTTAATTTAGATATATTTTCGGATATATTTTTTTGAGTTGACAATGGGACATATGATTGCAACTGATCTTGTTTATCTTAATATTTTATAGTACAATTATTCTATTGACTTAACCTCGTCGCATCCCAAGCAAGGATAAAGTAGGTGATGATTAGAATACACTATAATAAACACTATATGTATTAATGTGCCTCGACAGATTCCTTAGGGCACATTGCTATAGACTAAGAGTCTAGTCTAGTGTATAGGCGAGCATCCAGACTACATTTTTAAGACCATATCAGATCTAGACTAGAAAAGATAAAAGTACCTTTAACAGCTAGAGTGAATTCAGGTTTTTTTGGAATAACTCCTCGCAGTGGATATGCCTGGAAGGAATAACATGATTGAATGTGTATGACGTCATATAATGACCCCCAAAATAGTTTTCGTTAGCCAAATCGACCTTTGTGACATTTGGCTTGTATATAAAATGAAGCTACTGATGAAACAAACAAACACAAAAGTTAGTTCAAAGCATGTACTTTTGTGTGTTTATATGACATCATAATATCACAAATTACCTTAGAAATGAGGCCTGTTAGTCTAGACAAACACCATTTACATGTATGGCGTTTGGAAGACACCCTTATCCAGAGTGACATATTTATCTCATTTACACAACTGATTAAGGTTGAGGACCTTGCTTAATAAATAGGAAAGCATCCAGACTACATTTTTAAGACCATATCAGATCTAGACTAGAAAAGATAGCGTGCCATGCGTGCTACATGAGAATATTTCATTTATTTAAACCATGATGTCTATTTAAAACATGTTTTTTTGCATTGCTGATCACGTGATTTGCTCAATCCCGACTAAACCCCGACACGCTTTCAGTGAAGGCTGTTGAAGTGGGCGTGTCCTCGAGGAGGGGTCGCGTCAGGGGATTGCACCATGCTGTTTTCAGTGTAATGCTTTTGTTGTTTAGGTTTGCAGAGTTTGTTTTTTCTTTTCTTTCATCAAATCCTTCAGAATGTAGCGCCAAGATGGCCTAGTCTGATCACTGTAAATTCATAAATCTTAAGTAAAGCATATCATATCCAATTAATGGCTGTGTGACCCTGATTGGGGTTCAGGACCGCGGACAGCAGCTCGAACCTTCAACCTCCACCTGTAATGTTACCACGACTGACATACCATTTAGGCTCTCTTACACGAGAAAGCCTGTTTTTACTTATTTTAATCAAGCCAGCAATATCGACAAATAAACAAAAACGTTGAAATATTTAAAAGTTGTTAGTACTGTTTCATTTACAGCTTATCATTACTGGGATTGGAGTCGTAACATTTTACAGAAGGATTCGATTTTATTATTGCCAGATTACATTATGACAGACATAGGCTTGGTTTTGGTTTAATGTTTCCACTCAGAATCACGACAGCTTAATCGATTATCTATTCTACCTTTCCGTTTACAATATATTTAACTTACAAAATAGTACTGAAGTATGATAAACACACCCGCATGATCGTTATCCTATAGCTTTCACTTTTTTCCCTCCAGATCATGTGCTGGTTTAGTGTAGGCTCATACAATGTCATTAGGCCATCCTTACTTTCAAGAATTCATTTCAGAAAAGCAGGAACAGAAAATCACTGCACGTTTTTTTTTCTTTGCTACAGAAATAAAGTTTTATTGCTCATTGTAAAAAAAAAAAAAATCTCATGCATTCTTTTCAGTAGACATTAGCAGGGCTGTCCAGTTTACAGGCAGAGCTGAGCTTGTCATTGTACCTTCTTTTAGCTGACCTTTTTTATAAAACCAAAACAACAACATTGATGTCAGTGGCATTGCTTTCAAAGACACAACAAGCGAAGTGATATTTCAGTTGAGGCAAAAACCCGATTGCAGCCACATTCCGAACAAACAAAAGCATACAGGGGGGAAAATGACCAACAGCACATTATAAATACATGACAACATTATTATACAACAGTATTTACTGACAGGACAGAAAGGTCTCCTGTCCTTGTGCATGTACTCCATTTATAGCCTACCAACGTTCCCAAGCCCACTGGCGGCAACTTCTTGATGAAATGTATTCTGTTTAAAGTCCATAAACAAATACAGTACGTATAAAGTGCCAGATAAGACGCTGTCCTGTGCGCCATTAGGACAATAAGTAGTCTATTTGAAAGGGGTGGAAGGCTCCGGCTTTTATGGACGCGTGTGCGGTGGACGGTGTGTCTCTCTGGACCGGAAGGCGCTCTGAACTCAGGGGTAAGCTGAGAAAGTCTCTGTCATGCCGGACCCCGGCGGCCAAGTCCTCAAACGCGACGCCCATCATGCCGTAGGTGCGGAGCGTGTGCACCGCGGCGCTGGCGTCGACCAGCACGTGAAGTGGTGCTCCGCGCGTGACGTAAGGTGCCGCTCCGGGTGCGCGCCCGGGCCAAGTGGCCGCAGCAACGTCCTCTGGCCCATAGTGCTCCGGCTGCTCCCTTTTGCGGAAAGGTCGGCTCAGGATGCTGTCGATGGCGAACGGGCTGGTGAACTTGGTTGCGGCTGAGGGCGCGTTCACAGAGTCCGCGGAGACTCGGTTTGCGCTCTCGTCCTGCTCTCGGCCCGCTTTTTTGCCGATGCGCTTCCTGCGTCGCCGGAACACGCCGTCAGCGAAAGTGTACTCGCTGTGCGGATTCAGCATCCAGTAGTTGTCTTTGCCCCAGGGGCGCGACGGGTCGCGCAGCACCTTGAGGAAGCAGTCGTTGAGCGACAGGTTGTGGCGCACCGAGTTGCGCCAGCCCGTGTATGTGCCGCGGAAGAACGGGAACTTGCGCATGAGGTAGTCGTTTATCTCGGCGAGCGTCAGGCGGCCCGAGCTGGAGTCGCGGATGGCCATGGCGATCAGGGCGATGTACGAGTACGGCGGCTTTGGTCTGCGCGTGTACGGCTTGCCCTTGTCCTTGCCCTCGATGCGCGCTGCTGCGGAGGACATGGCGGCGGAAGACGCGACAGGTGCGCACGGGCTGTGCGCTGCGCAGTCACCATCTGATCCCAGTTCGTCTTCCCCGGAGAGCGGAGACGGCACGCTGGTCTCGGCGTCGCTGCATGTCTCCGGTGGTTTCGCATGATGATGCACACCGCGGAAAACTTCCAGCTTCATGATCACGAATCCTCTGCTCACAGAGAAAAAAAAAGCAAGAGTAAAATCCCCGGTGTGCCCCGAAAGTCAAACTTCAAACTTCTCCAAGTCGGCGTGTAAGAGCAGCTTCTCTATCTCTACCTGCACAAGTGCGAGGACACATCATATGTGAAAGAGAGCTGTCTAATATAGAGCCCCGACACCTCGAGACCTGCCTACGGAGGCGGAGCCTAGAGCTTTATTCAACCTGACCCACGAGAAGAAACAAATCGCCTCTGACACCTCTTTAAAAGAAAGAAAGCATGCAAGAAAAACACGCGCAAAAAAGACAAACACGCCTGAAATGCACTCACTTTATATTTACGGCACTGATTCGAGAAATAAAGCGGTGCTCTTGCTTGCAGTTGTTCGGCTGCAGGATGTGTGCAGAGGCTGCTTCTGGTCTGCTGCTTTACCTGCGCGCTCACCTGTGCAGAGCAGGAATTTCACGGTACACAAGCAGGTGGCGTGCGCTTACCAGACATGTGTGGCAAGGGGGGGAGGGCTGGGATCGGAGCAGGCTATTGTGTGGACGCTTTTGGATAGGTTTATGTAAGTAACCTGTAAAGATTATTGTCTTAAATAATTTATGACTACTGACTATAGATATGCAGTAAATAACTAACACAGAAAGGTGTGGACAAAACCGAGGTCACCACACAGGTTGTGTGTGTGTGTGTGTGTTTGGTTAAATTATACCTTGAACAAAACGTGTAGGCAGATCTTGTGTCAGTAACGGATGGACCTGACAGGTTTGAGAAGAATATGTCCCAGTGCGTCAGGTTTGATTTCTTAAACAAATATGTGGTTGGTTCAGGAATGAGTAACATTCACAGGGTGCCACTGTTACACATATTGTTCTTAAACAAAAATAAGGAATTAAAACATCCCGATAAACCCTTTTGGATACATTCCAGGCAATCTGTACTATGATTTGTTTATTATAATTATTGAGATTTGTCTATGTATTCCAAAATGCTTGAATTTAAATGTTTAATATTGGACTAGCCTGATCACACAACACAACATTTTTCTAAGAAGAGAGTTGGACTACCTTCAAGCTACACGTTTAAGGAAAGAAGTTAAATCTAGAACTGTGTCCTTTGGTTTTCCTTCAGAGCCATAACCCTGCAATTAGTTTTCCTTATGACAGATGGTTCCCCATAGAGCCCTTTTAGAAAGGTATGAACCTGTAAAGAACCACCAGGGCTTCTTTGTCATTATTAATATTGTTAAATATGTCGTAAACGCAAATGTTTCATGAACGTAACATACAGGTCCTTCTAAAAAAATTAGCATATTGTGATAAAGTTAATGATTTTCTGTAATGTACTGATAAACATTAGACTTTCATATATTTTAGATTCATTGCACACCAACTGAAATATTTCAGG
>JAOVYV010000042.1:1974089-1985038 GCA_025674545.1 Hassar affinis | reverse complement strand
TGTAGATGTCATTCCCAAGACGAATTGACGCTGTATTGGCCACAAAAGGAGGCCCTACACCATAATAATAAATTATTATGGTCTAAAATGACCACTTTTTCAAGTGTATATTTTATATATATATATATATATATATATATATATAAAAAACCACAGGGTCTTCATTGGAAAAAAAAAACCCGTAATAATCTGTACTGCCATTACCGTGATGACACCATACAAAACCGGTAGTGTAAACAGTAAAACGTGAAAACTGTCATAAAACATGAGTGGGATTTGTAAAACACTCATGATGCCTCCTATCCAGAGAAGAGTGTGCATCAGAGTGCGTGTCTGCATCTGTGAACATTTGAGGAGTATTAGGTGTCCAGCAAATACTTTTCTCAATTATAGGTTGCAGCTGTTGGCCAAAAGAAGACGCGTTGCCAGGAGTTTGTATCAACTGCAACATGTCCACATGCACATTCATATTATTCAGGTTCATTCTTCTAGTTCATTGACTGCACACACCCACACACACACACACACACCTGCACACACCTACACCAGGATCTGGGAGGGAACGTTGCACAGTCCTCACGCTGATGTCCATTGAATTCCAATGTAACTTGAGGCAGTATCACACGCCTATCCTGTGAAACGATTCTCGGCAGCCGACTCTCGTCATGTTCACCCAGAGTCTTTTTATGGCCACGCTGCTGTCCTAAGTTCGATGTTTTCCCAGAATTCTTGTACTCGGGGTACCCCGTTGAAATGCTTGTACGTGAAAATCCACAACCTTCCATAGTTGTCGATCGCTCCACACAATGACGTCCGTAGGTGTCGTTGCTATGTATTGTGCATACTCCTGTACCACTTTTTCAAGTGTATACACTTGAATTGTGTCGCGTTTTAAACCCACAGTTATGTCCCAGGTTAATCTGAGCCAGCAAAGAGTAAAAATAACAAGCTTTATTTAGGCAATCATTAGCTCTAGTTCTACACAGTTCTATACAGTCTATAGCTTTATTGTATATAGCTAATGTTACTTCCATAAATGACATTGTTACAATAAAACACTATAAGATTAAATCGATACTGGATATTAGTGCTTTACTGGTCTGTTGTTTGTTTAGTTTTTTTGCCATTAAACTGTCAGAATCTCTCATCATGTTTCTTTAACGCATCCCAGTGGAAAAGGATTTTTTTTTATTACAAAAACAAAATCTATCAATAACAGAGAATTATGAAGCTAAAATCTAGGTGCAGCAGATGACAGCTTGGGCAGCAGTCTCAATTGTGGGCATGACTTTGTCCATTCATTTCAGAAACTTGAACATGAATTAGTCTAAGACCAAATATATATTTATAATACCAAATATACATTGTAAAAGGTTCTTGTTCTTTCCATGGCTCTATAGAGCACTTTATATGTAAATGACAATAATAATAATAATAATAATAATAATAATAACAACAACAACAACAACAACAACAACAACAACAACAACAATAATAATAATAATAATAATAAACTATTAAAATAAAAATAATTTGAATTAAAATAAAAATGATATTAAATAGTAAATAAATATTTTCCCTCTCATATTTTTTAGTGGCCCAGGGTATGGGAAAGGTGCTATATACATTAGAATTATTTTATTTTATTTTATTTTATTTAATTTTATTTTATTTATTTTTTACTCTATTTTTGTATTTTTATTTTATTTTATTTTTTACTTTAATTATTTATTTATTACTCTATATTTGTATTTATTGTATTTTATTTTTTACTTTATTTATTTATTTATTACTCTATTTTTGTATTTATTTTATTTAATTTTATTTTTCACTCTAGTTTTGTATTTATTTTATTTTATTTTATTTTTTACTCTAGTTTTGTATTTCTATTTTATTTTATTTCTTACTTTATTTATTTATTTATTTTTTACTCTATTTTTGTATTTATTTTATTTTATTTTATTTTTTACTGTAGTTTTGTATTTCCATTTTATTTTATTCTATTTTATATCCACACACACCTGTGGAGCTTTAACAGTCCTACACTGATTGCGCGCTGAAGCCTGGATTTGGATTTGCACACACTTCGGGACGTTGCGGCTCCGGGCGGTTGTGTGTTTCCTGCCTCAGCTAATACAACCCATGAACGGCTTAATAAAATAATTTGATGAGTTGAATCGCATACTGGAGCCAGGAAAATGTTCAACTATCCACTACATGATTTCCCCCAACAGACCCTCTCACCCTGCCAAGTTTCCCTCCATAATCTCTTTAAGGCAACTTTCCCCCCTCGTTTCTCTGCCTCGGACGTTAGTTTGACGGCGATTTTTTGACATTTGAAAGTTTGAGCTCTAGAAAACAGAGCTGTTTCTATTTTGGTGCTGAGCTCTTCTCACCTTCGGGACCGGGAGAGGAATGCCTTAATCCAGTCAATTAAAATAACTGTGCAGAAAAGGTCCCTTAACAGGAGTGAATGCCGTGGCGTTCACAGCATTGTGCTCTTAACACGGTTGATTGTGTCTTTATCCGAGAAGGGTGTGTGTGGTTTTCCATTGTGTTCATGACAAAGATTATCAGATTAAATCCCGACAGACAACACACCGCTTGACTTATGAGTTTAAAACTATTTGACAGTATTTATAAAAATCGTTTCGACACACCTGATGGCGTGCCTGACAAAGAATGGAGCGATTACGAATTTGTAAATAATACACGGCTGACGGCTCATATTTAAACGTTACAAAGAGTTACGAGCGCTCTGGGGACATTGTTAACCGTCTTAACAGGATTCTTTTACATTACATTAGTTAACATTAGGAATCTGGGAAGTTCAGCCTGAAGAAAGGCGTAACATGAACAAAGTAACTGCGTTATTTGAACGAAATCAGTAGTACCCTGTGATAACTGGGCCTTAATTAAAACAGAGCCATGTTTAAGGAAAGTGGTTAAAGGGTTACACTACTCCTTGGAAGGTTCTGTGTTCAAATCCAAGCACTGCTGAGCTGATCAAGACCCTCAAGCATCAACTGCTCAGTTGTATCCTGCAACATGAGCATACAGATCCATTATTCAGATTGAAAGGATGTCTTCTGGACAGGTCTAAATAAGAGGAACCCTGTTTGTTTGGGTGGTTTTATTTCCAGGAGAGATTTTAAGTGTATGCAGTGGTATGCATGGGGACTGGGTTGGTGCAGGAAGTGACAAAAAGGTCATGTTAGAGCAAGGTTTTTACTTGAGGGGTCAGGTATGACCCTCACAACGATAACTTCCTAGTGTCACAATGGCAAAGAGTTCATCCTATCATCCTGGAGATCGCTAGTATTTTGAGTCTGGGTGATGCAATAGCTGATTGCTGGTCATAGCTGGAAGCTCAGAGAGCAAAATTGCCTCTCTGGCAGGGTGGCCGGGGCAACATACGCTCCCTCCCATGTCACTCAAAGCAACACTGGCCAATCACGGGCATCTGGGAGCTCATGCATACAGAAGGTGGTGGCAGCCTGTTGCGTAACATGGCAGAAATCCCAATGGGGAGTCAAATATTCTATTTGAGACCAGTTATGAACTGGAGTGATGTAGCTAGGGCTGAGGAACTTTGTTTTGCTGTGTTTGAGGTGGCGTAGGGGTCTATATAGCTTGTTTTAGCCATGTCCACTTCAGGTTTGACTTCAAATTCCGATATAGATATGGCTATGCCACGAATGGATTTAAGGATAGTCTGGGCCCCTGGGCAAAGAGTTCATCTGCCAGGCTCATGTTCAGATCTGAAGGATATGCTGCAGCGAGCTCAGTTAAGTGTGTCTGTGCATTCAAACGGTTGTTGAGACAGCACACAAGTTTGTCAATGACAACATTGAAAGTTTTGATCCCTTTTGACAGGTCCCTAGAAAGTCAAGGAGCCATGGTAAATAACTTCTATGGAAGTCAAGGGCCCCATAGCAGGGGCCCTCGTGATAAAGAGCCCTCTAATGGTATGCCCTGCTCTTCTCTAGGGCCCCCTGGTTGGGGCTCTCATAACCAGGGCCCTCTAAATATATGCCCACCTCTTTCCTAATAGCCAGAAGTCGAAGTCAGAGCAGTGCCACAATGCCTTATCTATTTTCATAAGGGCCCAAAAGCATGGCTAGGGCCCACAAAAGCATGGCTAGGGCCCCCAAAAGCATGGACAGGGCCCAAAAGCAAGGTTAGGGCCCCCAAAAGCATGGCTAGGGCCCAAAACCATAGCTAGGGCCCTCAAAAGCATGGCTAGGGCCCAAAACCATGGCTAGGGCCCTCAAAAGCATGGCTAGGGCCCCCAAATGCATGGCTAGGGCCCCAAAATGCATGGCTAGGGCCCCCAAAAGCATGGACAGGGTCCAGAAGCATGGCTAGTGCCCCCAAAAGCATGGCTAGGGCCCCCAAAAGCATGGACAGGGCCCAAAAGCAAGACTAGGGCCCCCAAAAGCATGGCTAGGCCCCCCAAAAGCATGACTAGGGCCCCCAAGAGGCCCTGGGGTCAAAATCCCTAATAGTCAGAGGATCCTTAAAATAGAGGGCCCTCAGAAATAAAAATATATTGTATCATAAATGTTGATAGGCATCGCAAAATGTTTTGGGCCCGGGGCCCCCCTGACCTCAAGGGCCCCTGGGCGTTGGCCCCACTGGCATGGTTAGTAATCCAGCTATGGGCTATGCACAACAAGATATACTACGACCGAAATCTGGGGGTTGGGGTTAATAGTAACGAGAAAATTGTTGCTACATTTTTCCACTTATCACTCACTTCCTGCACAGCCCAGATCAGTTCTTCCTTTACACTACAACTGATGACAGAATAGGATGGGTAAGGCTTTGAGATAAGTGCTACACATGGAACACCATAGTGGGAGTATACTATTATAATTTAAGCTAAGCTTTATCAGGTTCTATGTTGAAGGGATGGCAGTAGGGTCTGTCGTTTCTATCTACAGAAGGATCATCTGGATGGTGTGAAAAGAGAAGGCGGAAAAAGCACATACTCTACCGTATCACTAAGTGTAACCTCTAATGCGTCGGGTAGTTTGTTTAAGCAATCTCGGAGCTCGCGGGTATACTGTATACTGTAATATACGTGCTGGCTTATCTTTATGGATTGTTTATGGGCAGATAAAGTGGAGAACTAGGTGATGGTGCAGGTGTTGAACGCAACATTGCAACACTGAAACAATCTGATTGGCTAGATTGGCTGATCAAGCTTAGTTCCTGCAGTATATTTTATTCATTCAAATCTGTGGCAAGACGTTCATACGGCAGTGAAAAGAATAAATAAGTATGATTGCTCTTAAAGCAGAGGTAAACAGACGATGCAAAATGACGCCTCGGTAATGGTATCGTAGTAATATATATGAGGTCATCAGGTTTATGATGTCACTTTCCTCTGAAGGGCCTCTGAAGCCTGCAGGGGCTGTTGAAGCAGACCAGTAAACTGAATGCTGAATCAGTGTGTTGGTTTTAATTGAGTCCAGGCTAAGCCCTGAGTGCTATCCTGACGTCTCTAGTAATTTAACTGAACTTGCCCAGAGAATGGCTTTGTTTGCCATAAAATCAGAACCTTCTGTTGTCCTGTTAATGCATTTTATTGCTTTTAAACCTGCATAAACAAAAGTTCTCTGTGTGATACGGAGGTCTGGTCTGCCCCAGTACCGTCATCCAACTGGCTTGTAGGAACAACCTGATTTTTACATAGCCGGTATGGTTAGAAGCCGTACGTCTGAGCTCGGAGCTCTGGCTGCTAACACACCTCCTGACCGTTCCGTGCCACCCAGTGAAGAGGGCTTGAGAGGAGAGATGGGAATGATTGATCCCCATTCTGTGCTCTGAAACCGTCACTTATCGCTACGGCTGACGCAACGCCTGCCCCCATTCAGCCTCCGCGAGATCTGCTTGCTTTTCTTCCCTGTCATGCGACCAAAATCATGCCCTTAATCTGGCCCACCATTGCAGCCCAGCTCGCGTGGCAGGAGCCACACTACACCTCTTCTTCCTGCCCGCCCTCCCTCCCTCTCTCCCTCTTGTTTTTTTTTGTCTGTCTAAACTTGAAAGAAGAGCTAAACAAGCTACTCACGCATGAGTTTTGCACGAGATCTGGAGCCCTCTGGCTTGCCCTACTCCCTCCCTCACTCCCTCACTCCCTCCCTCCCTCCCTCCCTCCTCTTCTACAGTGCCCACATCACACTGGCTAATGGCGAAGCATGCTCTCCTGCTTTCCTTTCTTTGCAACATTACAAAAGAGAACGCCTGGCTGTCTTCTATGAAGAAAGAATAATTAACCACATTAAGGCAACAGTAAATGCAGTCCTGCCAGGAAAACAAGATGGAGATTTAGCAGAGCCGCTAAATCAAGATTGACATCTTTAAACCATCCCTTCCGTATCGAAACAAGAAGCTCACCTCACGCAGATTGAAATTTGAAATTTACAAATATCCTTTGGTCGACAATGCCCGAGAAAAAACCCCCTCTGGGCAATCACTTTCCTCAAAGCATAGTGGCATGAAAGATGTGTTAAACAAGCAGTGACAGGTAAGAATCCTGCAGTGACTATCAAAGTTTATTGGGACTGGAGAGCTGTAAATCTGCAGCTGTCAGTGGATTGATTGTCTAATCATAGCTTTTCACTCCAGAGTGGGTGCTAATCATTTATTGCCTGACTGCTGTTTTCAGGCCAGTTTTACAGGAATTCCATGATCAGCGAATTGAGGACAAGTTGATTGAGTAAAGCCAACTGTAACATTAACTGGCTGTTAAACATCATAATTTGGCAGTCTGGTACCTAACAAATCCCCGGTCCCAGCATTCTTTTTTTTTTTAAGAAGCCACAGTTCAACATATTGAGCATTTCTACTCATTTCTAACATGGAATCATCATGAGATTTCTAATTCCCAATGGACACCATATTACTTTAGAATTGCTCTACTGCTCACATTACACCACGTTAACGCTTCTGCAATCAGGATGTAATGGTGTGCACACTTCATGATCTGTAACCAAGACAGAACCCAGACAAAGGCCCGATTTCCCGATTTCTCATGAAAATAAACATGTGAGCTCTCTATCATGTGACTTTGTCAAGATGGTGCCAGAGAGACTGGCTGTAGTGGTTTTGTAGAGAAACGAAGGAAAGAAAGGGAAAGATAAATGGGGAGGATTGCTTGGGGAAATGCAGGCACCAAGGATTGTTTGTTTGTTTGTTTGTTTGTTTGTTTGTTTCTTCCCTCTGGTTAGTGTTTCTTTGACTAATGAGGTAGAGAGTGTGCGCCATCCGTCCCACCCAGACAACATGATCAGTTGTGCTTTCTTGGGCTCAGACGCCCATAGAGGTCTCATCAAGACCAGTTGATAGCCCAGGATCGTCTGTTCTGCAAAGAGAACCGGCAGTGAACTTCAAACAAACATAGTTATTTTTATACTTGCACCACTGGGAATCTTGTCATGCTAGTTTGTTAAGACACAAGACAATATGAGCATGTCATTGTTACAATGATGCAAAACCATATTTCGAACAACTGCAACAATAGAGGTGTATAAAAGAGGACTGGCATGAGTATTAATAGGCATGACTGCTAAGCGCATGTTTCATAAAGCAGTCAAAGTACACCACAGTAACTGTGGCAGAGGTGTGGCCAAGCATCATCTGCAGAAGGATGCGGGATCCAGTACATCACCATGCAGTCCTCCAGAGATCATCTCTCAACAGCTTCCACCAAATGCAACACCGAGCCCTCCTCAAACTACAAGCAAAGCACTAATAGTGCTTCAAGGCACTGGCCAAATATCAAGCATGGGGATGGGTGTGTGTGTGGGTGGGCTATTCAGCTGGTACCGCTCCTTCCAAGGGAAACTCAACAAAAGGTTGGCCACCTGACCCCTGGAAGAGTAAGGCAAGGCCCAGGATGGGGTGGTGGTACTATAGGGACCCTGAGCATTTTCAGAAATAGTGTCCCATTATGGAATATATATACAGTATATAGACTGAAGTGGTAGAAAAACTGGAACCTATGCAAAATACACAGCAACACCACTTATAATGTTATTGGTTGCATTCGTCAGTGTGTATATAAAGCGATAGATATCTATGGAAGCTTCTAGAGCTGTTTCTACCACAAGAATGGCAAGTTGGGTGCAGCCGTGGGCTTGTGGTTAAGGAACCAGCCTTGTGACCGGAAGGTCACCGGTTCGATCCCTGCAACCGACAAGACACAACTGAAGTGCCCGTTGAAAAAGGCACCTAACCCCCAACACTGAGAAAGGCATCTAACCCCACAACAAGACACGGCTGAAGTGCCCGTTGAGAAAGGCACCTAACCCCCAACAAGACATGGCTGAAGTGCCCATTGAGAAAGGCACCTAACCCCCAACAAGACATGGCTGAAGTGTTGTTGAGAAAGGCACCTAACCCCCAACAAGTCACAGCTGAAGTCACTGTTGAGAAAGGCACCTAACCCCCAACAAGACACGGCTGAAGTGCCCGTTGAGAAAGGCACCTAACCCCCAACAAGTCACAGCTGAAGTGCCCATTGAGAAAGGCACCTAAACCCCAACAAGACACGGCTGAAGTGCCCGTTGACAAAGGCATCTAACCCCCAACAAGACACGGCTGAAGTGCCCGTTGAGAAAGGCACCTACCCCCAACAAGTCACAGCTGAAGTGCCCATTGAGAAAGGCACCTAAGCCCCAACAAGACATGGCTGAAGTGCCCGTTGAGAAAGGCTCCTAACCCCCAACAAGACACGGCTGAAGTGCCCGTTGAGAAAGGCACCTAACCACAACAAGGCATGGCTGAAGTGCCGTTGAGAAAGGCACCTAACCCCCAACAAGACACGGCTGAAGTGCCATTGAGAAAGGCACCTAACCCCCAACAAGACACGGCTGAAGTGCCATTGAGAAAAGCACCTAACCCCAACAAGACACGGCTGAAGTGCCATTGAGAAAAGCACCTAACCTCCAACAAGTCACAGCTGAAGTCACTGTTGAGAAAGGCACCTAACCCCCAACAAGTCACAGCTGAAGTCACCATTGAGAAAGGAACCTAACCCCCAACAAGTCACAGCTGAAGTCACCATTGAGAAAGGCACCTAACCCCAACAAGTCACAGCTGAAGTCACCATTGAGAAAGGCACCTAACTCCCAAAAAGACACAGCTGAAGTGCCATCGAGAAAGGCACCTAACCCCAACAAGACATGGCTGCCCACCGCTCCTGGTGTGTGCTCACTTCACTACTGTATGTGTGTTTCACTGCATGGATGGGTTAAATGCGGAGGACAAATTCCTCTGTGTGCAAGCACAGTAGGCCAATACTTTTTGCGATTTTCAATATGGTTTAATATTTTGAGGGTGTACCATGACTATGAGAATTCCAGCAAAACCAAAAGGCAGTGTAGCCTAAAAAAAGACTCTGGGTGAATGTCAGCAGCGTCAGCTGGTGAGAATCGTTTCACATGTTAGGCGTGCAACACTGCCTCAAGTAACATTGGAATTCAATACTGGGGCCTTGATAAACATCAGCGTGAGGACTGTGCAACGTTCCCGCCAAGATCCCGTGGTGGACCTGCCATGTGTTAACTGCCAGTTCTATACGAGTTTTTCTGGTACTTCAGAGTATTTGTTTTTGATGGATTCAGGACCTAACCAGACCTCATGAATATGATGATTCGAGGGGTGGCATTGGAAAAAGGACATAATGGTACATAGAGGTATTTGGGCACTTAATGTAGGAAAATCTGTTATGGATCCAGAAAGGGTAATACCTGCTGTATAACAGGAGCGCTTGGGCACTTGTCCACTTGGCCGTCTCAGAGAGCAGAGGTTGTCTAGTTTACGTAAACGGCAAGTTTTACGATGTGTTATTGCTTCTACCTCGTCACACTCAGTTTATAAAACATTGAACCGCCTGTAGATTTTTGTACACAATAGCTCCTGTCAGTTCCCTGAATACACACAAAGAGAAATGTAGTTCAGTAGAACTCAGAGTCTTGGTGCACAATGAGGATGGGACATTCCGGTTCTGCGAGAACTTAGAAAAGCTGTTGTGGCCGAGCCCGATATTGCTTAGTAAATCGTAGGCTCTGTGGTACTTTACTTTACATTACATTACGTTACAAACGATTGTTTCTCAGGACCCTATCCGTTGCATTTCAACATGCCAATTTCATATGATGACAGCCAGCTGCCATGTGTTGTCGCTTTTCTTTCCAAAACCACTTAATATGTGTTTATTGCGTGTGGAAGCACAGGCAACCGGAGTGCACATCATCCAGTGAGTAATACAGAGTGTGTCAGTGCGTTGTGGCCTCCCGGACTACCACAGCTGTCACGGTATTTTGAATGAAGCTGTTTGTTTGAGTAGCGTCGGAGCCTTTGGACGTAGCATGTAGGGTAACATCATAATCACGGGTTCGGAATGATGTTTTTGTTTATTTATGTAATACTCACCGATTTGGGCATGTTTGAAAATGCCAAAATAGACGGGTGTCGAACGTGTAAATACGCACACCTTTACAAATATTTTGTACCTTAAAACGTGGTTTTCGATGTCACTGTTGGAACTTGCATCAGGGTTCAACCTGTGCCCAAGGCGTCCTCGCTTCCTTAGTTACAGAATTCATCCGCAATCATGATTTGAACTGAACAATGCGAGGATGAAGGAAATGTTTTCCGATGTGTTTCCAAACGTATGTGTTTCTGTAGACTCTGAGTCAGCCACGAAATTCCGGGTTTCATTTTATAGTGTTAAAGTTGTCATGAGTCTGAGGCGATGTATTCAGATAAAGAAATCCCTGGCTTACAAAGATCTGATGTTACTCATGCAACTGAATAGTGACAAGCCTTATGTGTTTGTGTTTGAATATACAAGGGTTGGACAATAAAACTGAAACACCTGTCATTTTAGTGTGGGAGGTTTCATGGCTAAATTGGACCAGCCTGGTGGCCAATCT
>JAOVYV010000040.1:29390344-29400817 GCA_025674545.1 Hassar affinis | reverse complement strand
GGAGGCCCTACACCATACTAATACATTATTGTGGTCTAACATGACAGGTGTTTCAGTTTCATTGTCTAACCCCTGTATATATTCCTAATTCATTAACATACAGCCAGACAGATACACAGAAGAGACCAATCACATTAACATCTAACTAGAAATTAGCAGGCAAAATATTAAGCATAACATTATGGGAGTATCAAAGTGCACTGTCCCAAACCACAGCATCTGTTCTAACATGACTTCCTGATTAGGCGGTTACTTTGGGTGTTTCTGAAAATGCTGAGTACGCCAAGAATGTGGTCTGAGCCTTGTATTTTTACTCTGGAGACTCTTTTAAGGTTTTTTTATGGTTCTTTGAATTGGCTTGTCTCAGGAGAGACAATCAGAGAGACAGAGTGAGGTAAACAACATGAAGGTTGTGCAATAAGCACATGTCTGCAGGCGTAGAAGCAGTTTGTTCATGTACATGAAGTGATAGGGGCCTGAGGTTATCCAAGGTCAGTGTGTTGTTTTATCAGGGTGAAATTGTTTCTGCTGTACTGGCAACTGTATAGGTTTGTGTATTTTGTGTGCTGCACAATAATCCTGGAGTTTAAATATTTCCTCATGCAGTACACAAGTGGAAGGATTGGGTGGTGATAGACGAGTGGATCCTGACATGTTTTGTTTTTGCAGGAAGCAGAAACGGCAGCCTTGTGAATGGACTCAGAGCAGGCCAGATGGAAACGGAACAAGCCAGGCATGAGACGGAAGAAAGTCTGATACATACACAGCTTACTGCCACCCACCAGGTACCTGCAAAGCTGCAGAATGGGAACCAACCATCTGACATCAGCCCTCAGCAACTTAATGGGGATACCAGTTGGAGTAATTTCAAGCCTATGAAACGACACCGGGACGACTGTTCCAGCCCAGTCACCATGTATGATCAGGGCATGTATAAGATAAATGGTGAGGTGAAACACCCACGCAATGACCAGTCATTAGTGGCCCTTCACCAGCCCAAAAAGCTCTGTGTTAATTCAGAGACAACTGGTTCATGGGGAAAAAAAGAGACAGATACTGAAGGATGTTTAGATGCAATCCCTGAGCTGAGCAAGTGCGTACCAGACACAGGAAACTGTAATTATCCCAATGGGGACAGCTTCTCATTATCAAGGAACAAGCATATGCCAATGCCTAATGGTGCTACAGTGAATCCACCTTCAGAGGAAGGTACTGCTGGTGACCTCTTAGAGAAAACTCAGTCTCAGTATTACTCAAACCACATATCCACAACACAAAACACCAGCAATCTACATGAACAGGCCATCTGTTCAACTTCAGTTACCTCAGGTTTTCCTATTTTGGCACAGATGCCTGCCTCTGAGCCACTGGCCAGGACACCATCAGAAGTACATGACAGCAATGGCTATGACCGAGAGTTTATGGTGAATGGTTACTCTGGAAATTTTGGAGCAAAGCAGCAGCCTCTGCCTTACCCTATTTCTGATCTCCCAGCTTTGGAAAATCAACCACAAAGAGATTTGGGAAAAGGACCAAGCATTGCCTCAACAGAGAGCATCAATGACGGTTTACAAGTTCAAAATGGCATGGAAAGTTTTGCCAGCAAACCAGTGGGCTTAAGCATGTTCTCCAAGTCAAGGAAGGATTTCAGTCAGGAGTCTTACCTGATGCCAATACAGGCTGAAGCTGCTGGCACATTCAGTTCATTCAAGAACTCAGCCACTGATCAGGAGCCCAGCACTCTTACAGGCCAACAGCACTTACAATATGGGATGCAGCAGCACCAGTCAGAGGTTTCCTGCTCAGCTGATGGCAGCCCACAGGGCAATGATGTCTCTGCTCCTCCTCCTGTGGAAATTCAGGCAGCTCCAATCAATCAGTGTGAGCTGGAAAACAAACCACCTCTCCACGACCAGGGAGGTAATATGGCTTCTGACACTCAGATGGGTTGGATCAATTTGAACTCTACTCCAACTTCACAGCACCATGCCAACCAGCCACACATGGGGAAGGGTTTCCCTCCAAATGTGAACACAGCCAGACAGAGACAGGGTGATCTGCTCAATCCTGACACCTCTCAGATGCAGCCAGGCTTCCCCCAACAGCAGGAGGGTAATATGCAAAACGGCTACGGGCTTCCTCCACAACTTCACCCTGATGCTGACACAAAATGCCAGCCTGGAACACCTAAAACTCCCTCTGATGCGCACACACAGCCTAGCATGCAGCTCAACCCTGTCTGTCCCCAACAGAATGCAAATGAGCAGTTTTGCCCTCCAGGGCTACAAGAGCAATTATGCAAAAATGATCAAAACCTAATGCAGGTACTACCTCCTGATTTCATGCATCAGCAACCTTCACAGCCCCGCAAACAATATGAAGCCCACCAGCAGCAAGCCAGCACTATCATGCATCATGATGCACAGGGTACCAAAATGGTTCCACAGTTACAGAACCCCTCACAGGGGCAGGTGAATTCCCACCTGCAACAGGCAGAAATAACATCACCAACATACAGGCAAAATAATCTGACAGGTATAGTGCAGAACGGATCAAATCCATCTTCACAACCAACTCTCTCTTTTCTTGATCAGCCTCGGCCTAACTCTCAGCCTTCACCTAGTGAAATGGCTTCCAAGTTTAGGTTCAGTGGTGCAGCAGAGATGCAAAAGCAGCCACAGAGACAGTACACTCCATCTCCAAATGCCCAACATTCCCAGCAGCTTGTAAAACATATGTTGCCCAGAAATGTAGACTTTCATCGGTCACAACATGCACAACTGCAACTTCAACTACCAGACGGTACCCACAGTAGACAAATGCCAGCCCAGATGTTTCCCAAAACTGAATCACAGGACTCCTGTTTCCATGCCCTACGAATGCATCTCCTACAAAAGCAGGAAAGGCCAAACTGCCCTCAGAGCCCCAACATGATCAGACCTGACCTCCAGCTTGTTAAACGTGAGAATGACCTAAGATTTGAGGCCCCAATCCGAATGCCAACCCATCAAGTGCAGCGTCAGGATCAACACCTGCCTGGAAGAGTAAAACAGGAACAAACCAAATCTTCAACCTGCTTGCAGAGCCAGCAAAAGAGCATCCTGGCTACCATGGAGCAGCAGTTACAACAGTACCAGCCTTCCTCTATGTTTGAGAGGAGGTCTCTAGCCATCAAGTCCCCCAATAAGGTTAAGGTGGAGATGGCTGGAGATGTGACAGTGATTTCTACCAATCTTGGAGGAAGTAGTGAGGACCAGTATAAACCTCCTGCTTGTACTCCCAAAAAAGAACCAGGGCTACAATCATTTCTGGATTCACCCCTGAAATTGCTTGATACCCCCATCAAAAACTTGCTAGATACACCCATTAAGACTCAATACGAGATTCCTTCATGTCACTGTGTTGGTAAGGTTTAATTTATTTCTTTATATATACCAGCAGTTAGAAACCAAAAATCAATACAGGAATAATGAACAACAATCAACTATTAACACTCCTACTATTACATATTGTATTCTGTTCTCCTCAGATCAAATCAGTGAAAAGGATGAAGGCCCATATTACACTCACCTGGGAGCAGCGTCAAATATCAAGGGTATCCGAGAAATGATGGAGAAGAGGTGAGACATCCTCTTCAAATTCCTCACCAACATGGCATGCCATGTGTACTTGAAAAATTTTATTTAATTTTTTTTATATTTTTAAGGTCTGGCCTGACAGGCAGTGCTATTAGGATGGAGAAAGTGGTGTATACAGGCAAAGAGGGCAAGAGCACACAGGGTTGCCCCATTGCTAAATGGGTAAGGTGTTTAT
This sequence comes from Hassar affinis, assembly GCA_025674545.1. Lineage (NCBI taxonomy): Eukaryota > Metazoa > Chordata > Actinopteri > Siluriformes > Doradidae > Hassar > Hassar affinis. The sequence continues at coordinate 29,397,004 of JAOVYV010000040.1, read as the reverse complement.
TGGTTCCTAGTGTGCAAGCTGTATTCAGTTCAATAAAATTTTATTTTTATACAATGTGTATGTCCATTAACAAAGCAGCTTTAAAGAGTCACAATATATAACATTTAAATATATGTATGTTGTCCTTGTGGTAATACATTTTATTACCACTATATCATTGCTACAAAACGAGTATACGTCATTAAGCTATTTTACCTGTATTCATGGCATGTAGGTTATGCGTCGAGGCAACGTGGATGAGAAGCTCCTGGTGCTGGTACGAGAGCGGACTGGTCACACTTGTGAAACTTCGTGCATCGTGATAGTAATTGTGATATGGGAGGGAATACCAATGAGCCTGGCCGACCAGCTATACATGGAACTTAGTGATACATTGACGAAGCATGGCGCCATGACTAATCGCAGATGTGCACATAATGAAGAGTAAGGACAGCTTTAATACTTTTTACCTTAAAATATGTAACTAGTGGTCACTGTGAACCTCCTCCTGGAGTTCTAGATTAATGAATGTTATCCATTCGATCAGGTAAATCCAGAAATCTGCAGGAAGGTAGCTCTCCAGCATTGGTATTTACTGCATTAGGTTAATGTAAAAGCCAATCTACTGATAAGTAAAAGTACTGACAGGCAACATTTTTCTTTTCTTCTACACCCGTGTTTTTATTTGATAATCAAATTCTAACTAAAGCGCAACATCAACATCAACTTTTCACATACTTTTATTTATTTATACTCATCTTTATCAGGAGGACATGTGCATGTCAGGGTCGAGACCCTGATGCCTGTGGGGCTTCTTTCTCATTTGGTTGCTCATGGAGTATGTACTACAATGGCTGCAAGTTTGCCAGGAGTAAAATCCCAAGAAAATTCAAATTGCTTGGTGATGATCCCAAAGAGGTATGCCAAACTGTTCCAGTCAGTCAAAGCCATAAAGACACAGGCTTACATGTTTAAAGATTTGTGGGATTTATGGTAGTCATTTCATTATTTCACAGGAGGAGAACCTGGAGAGGAATTTTCAAGCCCTGGCTACTTTGATAGCCCCATTGTATAAGACAATGGCACCTGAGGCTTACAGTAACCAGGTACACATCTTGATGGATCAAATATTAACCTCAATATGACATAACAGTGCCACAAGTCTCAACTCACTATCTGAGGAATCTCATACGAGTTCAAAATCTAAGTGATTGTGTGATGTAAACAATAGGGTTAGTGAAAGTGAAGTATTGGCCTACTGTGCTTGCACACAGAGTAATCTGTCCAGGTATTTACCCTACCCATGCAGTGAAACACACTGGTGAAGTGAGCACACTAGCCCGGGGCGGCCAGTAGCTCGTCCACGGTACCCGGGGAGCAATTGGAGGTTTGGTGCCTAGCTCAACGGGACTTCAGCCATATCTTATCGGTTGCGGGGATTGAACCGGTGGTCTTCCGGTCACAAGTTCCTTAATCACAAGCCCACGGCTGCCCTGTGGATGAAATACCATCTGTCCTGTGCTACTGGCTTTTAGGTTTCATTCCAGTAGGTTTATGGTGTTGGAACAGAACCAGTGGCCACAGACAATGTTTTCTGATAGAACAAATTACAGTGGATTCAGATTAGATCCTGGCACCAGCACTGCCACTATGCTAGCTGCAAATCACTCTCATATCTGGCCTGTCAACTGCAGTACTCATAAACTACCTCAGTATTGTGAAAATTATAAGATTATGTTTTAGTGTATGTTTTCTGATTGGCCTGAACGCTACTATGATGGCAATGCTAGTATTTTTTTTATTTTTCTCAGGTGGAGCACGAACACAGAGCTCCAGATTGCCGCCTGGGCCTCAAAGAAGGCCGCCCATTTTCCGGTGTGACGGCGTGTCTAGATTTCTGTGCCCATGCCCACAGAGATCTCCACAACATGCAGGGAGGTAGTACTGTGGTAAGTTGAGTGGACTCTGAGAAATATCTAATGCATATATTTCACAATAATAATGTTTCATTATACTTTTTAATTATAAATGATGAATGCAACATATTGACGTGTTGATAAATAATACTGATACTGTGATTAATGTGTTAAGATCAGGAGGAGTAGCAAGCATTTTTGTTCACAGCTCTTTTAATGTTCAGTATTTTAGATTACATTGAATTCAGCAGTGCATCATTCTGGAGAATGAATCTCACTGAACTTCATATCCTGAATGTACAGTCTCTGTGCTCTCTTTCTTGCCATGTTAGGTCTGTACGCTAACACGAGAAGACAATCGTGAGATCGGAAAGATCCCTGACGATGAGCAATTGCATGTGCTACCATTGTACAAGGCTTCATCCACTGATGAGTTTGGTAGTGCTGAGGCCCAGCTGGAAAAAACAAAGACTGGAGCCATCCAGGTGCTTAGCACGTTCCGGCGGCAGGTCCGTATTCTAGCAGAGCCAGTCAAGTCCTGCCGGCAGAGGAAACTAGAAGGCAAGAAAGGTGGAGCTAACAAAAATTCTCAACTCAGCACAACCAACTCCAAGGCAGACAGCACCCAGCAAGCAAAGCAACAGAAACAAAGCTCTTGTGACAACGTGGGCCTGAACACACCTGCAGCAGGTACAAAAATATGTCTACTTTTTTTATCATTATTGTACATATAGTTGTATTTGTAGCTTGAGAGAATGCACACTAAATTTGCTAGTTTGCTAATTACTGTATGCATGATAGATAAATAGTTTAATGAAAACCTTTGTGTTTACTACAGGTGCACATCTAAGTCACATTGGTGTACCCCTCCTGCCTGGTCAGAACCCTCTAGCTTCCCAAAACCAGCATCAACAGCAAAACCAGCAGTCACAGCCCAACACTCCTCTGCCTTTCTCCAGTCCAACATCCTCTGCTAACTACTCAAGGTACCCCAACACACCAGGATCCTTCCCAAGCACTTCTAAACCCCCTACTATTTTTCCCCAGTCTCCCAGCTCAGCCAGCCCTTATCATTCCCCTTTACCAGTCCCCAGTTCCTACATGAATGGGTCAAATCCACCAAGTCCTTACCCTGGGGCACTAACTCCCAACAACCTCTATCCAGGGTACCAGTGTAATGGGGGTATTCCAATGGACAATTACCACCCTTACTATTCCAATCCAAAGCACCTGGATATGTACAGACAACAAAGACCATCTCTGTGCCCTGACCAACAATTTAACCCTCAGCAGCACTATGGCATGAATTACCCACCACGCTACAGCGAGCCGGGCATACCTGTCAATGGATATGGCAACTGTAACATGAGACAAAACATGCACCCCATGGGACACTATCCAGGATACAGTTCGAATGGGGGACCTAATGCCCAGTTTCTGGATGCTATCTCCAGACCTCCTTTAACTCACCCAAATCTGGACTATGCAGCTGCAAATAAATGTAGTCAGTTTGGTAGGTACCCTAATGCCTACCTGGGCCAGAATCATCATTTGTTCCCCCAAAATATGAACCCCCTAAGTATGCAAAAGCCAGAGATGAGCCTGCATGGCGCAAATGGTTTCCCTCAGGTGCTTTTGTCTGTAGGCAGTGAAGGCAGGAACCCCAACCAACCTCCAGATGCGAGTCAGCCTACTGAAAACATCCCACTCTCTATGGTCAAGCAAGAGCCAAGTATCACTCCACATGCACCTCAAGAAGTGGATGATGTGTGGTCAGACAATGAGCACAACTTTCTGGATCCAGAGATTGGTGGTATAGCAGTGGCACCCAGCCACGGTTCAATTCTCATTGAGTGTGCAAAGCGAGAGTTGCATGCAACCACACCAATCAAGAAGCCTGATCGCACACACCCTACCCGAATCTCACTGGTTTTCTACCAGCACAAAAATCTGAATGAGGCAAAGCATGGGCTCGCACTGTGGGAGGCCAAGATGGCAGAAAAAGCACGGGAGAAGGAGGAGGATGCAGAGAAGCATGGTACAGATGGGACACCCAGCAAGAGTGGTGGCAAGAGGGTCAAGAAAGAACACCATGAACCATCTGAGCCTTCAGAGCAACCACACAAGCGTTTTGTTCAGATGCTTGCTGAAAAGTCACTGTCTTGCACCACTAACACCTATGTCAGCTCAGCTCCCTATGCCTTTACTAAGGTCACTGGGCCTTACAGCCACTTCCTGTAGGGATCTGCTTAGCTGTACATCATCATCATCATCCTCAGGCAGGGGAACAAAGTGACAGAACTGTGAAATGGTGCTAAAATATTGCTTTTCAGACCTCAGTGCCACTGGCTGTATTAACACAGAGACCTACAGAAGCTTCTGTGAGGCAAGCGAAGACAGATCGACACTACGGGAAAATGCAAAATGTACAACAAATCAACAAGGTAAAAGGTTAAGCTTTACTGTTATTTTTTTATTATTATTATTTATTCCATTGTTACTCGCACTGTTCTTCTTCTTTGGTGCTTCACAACATCTGGATGTCCATTACTGGAAATATCTTTAATGGCTTTAATTGAACAGGTTTTGTAACCTAAAGGTAAAATCCTGGTGTAAAACACTGATTTGGTGGCTAATCATGTTCACGGTGCTAAGTGAAGAGAGTTCTGAATTTACACTTTTTTGGTTTAAAAGAATACTTTATTAGTATGTTACCTTACAATCAATAAGCAATTGTCTTCATGATTGGTAGCAGTTACAGGAACTTTTTACTTAGTGTTTTGAGAGCACTTTTAATTATGAGGGTATGAGAGTTTCACCCTCTGGTAATTATTTTCAGGATTTCAGTCAACTTTGGAAATCAAGAAAATCATGCAAAATCATTTTTTTACAAGAGCATATTCAGCTGGTGCTTTTACAGTTTCACAGTCCACTATATGTGTTTTATATTTCCTGTATATTGAGCCTTTGTCAACATGAATTTTCGTAACCGTGAATTTTTTTTAAAGAGAAAGCACAGGAACAGGAGAAAGAATCCTGCTATGAGTTTGAGAAACATATGCATTGGGTTTAGGATTATTATTATTTTTTTTTCAAGTTTCATGTCCTTGTTGAAAAAGGGTTAGCGCCACCTTTTGGTCATTTTCAGTTTCTAAGGCAGCTGGCTTGCTGTAAAGGGGATCCTTTAATAACTGTAATCTAGGTGTATCATAAAAAGTAAGATTTGTACAGTAAATTAATTCCTCTCTTTTTTCTAAAATGATATTAGATTTTAGTACTGTAAAGGGAGTACAGTTTCTTGTGGGTTATTCATAAAATGGTGCTACTTATAGACCTGCTATAAACATATAATGTGAGAATCTCTATGGGTGGTGAGAAGGTTTATGAATGATGTACAGAACCTATTTGTCATATACCTCAAAACATTTTCGGCAATAGGATTACTATACCAATGTGTCTTCATTTTCTTTTTTTTCTCCATATTTCACAAACCTTTAGGTCAGCGCAAGACTTTGCTCATATACTTTCATCAGACTTGATTTACTAGAAAGTGTTACTTGAACTTCAAGCATCAAATTTCTATATAAAAATCAAAGAAAATCAGGGATATTTCAGCTAATTTCACACAACACCTGTGTCGTTACGTCTCGTCAGGGATTTACTTTGCATCCCGAATCCCGTGTGTATATATATTTCAACCATAGAAAAAGAAAAAATTTCTAATAAATAAATAAATAAATAAATAAATAAATACTGAATTTGCATTTTTTGTACTTATGTTTTAGTAGAGAGTTTTTAGAAGTACAATAATATGCACTGAGTTGACTAAAGGGAAAGTATGGCTTTGTCAAATATGATTTTTTTTACCCCCTAAATTCACATTAAAAGAATTCAGACGCACGTCCTTGTGCACGTGTATACGTAAAAGGCTTCTAAATTTATTTATAACCACTAAACATTTATTTTAACGCTTTTCATCTCCCTCTCACCAACTTAAATGTGACCAGGGCAAGAATCGCTTTGTGAAAGCACTTCAGTAATTATTCAGAAAATTATCAATTCAGAAAAAAAAAACAAATGAACCAATCTGTATATACAGCATGGCTTCAATTATCGTTTATTTTAAACCCAGCTTTTCATAGGGTTTACTGTGAGCAGCCTGTAGCAGCTTTAACCCTTTCAGCCACAAATACAGTATTTATCAAATGTGAATGAATTTATTTAATAACACAACCTGAGACAAATAGTGTGCATTACAGGTCAGGGGTATTCACCTAAATAATCAGCTAATAAATTTACATAAATACGCAGGACTGGCCTCAGCAGAGGATCTGATACAGAATGTGCACTAGTCATGTTTTGAAAATGAGAGTCGCTGAACTCTTTCTCTTCTACAAGCACTTAGCTCGATCCATTGAAATGCTTGACTCCACTTGCTTTACAGCGCGGTCCAAAAGTCTGAATCCTCTCCGTTTAAAACTGAAGATACAGAGAAATTTCTTCTAAAACAAAAACCTTCACAATTCAATAATGAACAATTGAGTGTTTAATATGGAAGATTCTGCACTCTATGTAAATGTATGATATTGATCTTTTTTACTCACGTCTAATCTCCTGTTGAAGAGTACGATCCGACACTCCGAGGGAAGTGATTTAAAAAAGATCATGAGGTTTTACAGTAAGTCCCCGCTTAACGACAGGGTTAGGGACCAGAAAGTCCGTCGTTAAGCGATTTCGTCGTTAATCGGGACCCTAGATTTGGGTT
>JAOVYV010000040.1:27626695-27649887 GCA_025674545.1 Hassar affinis | reverse complement strand
CTCTCTCTCTCTCTCTCTCTCTCTCTCTCTCTCTCTATATATATATATATATATATATATATATATATATATATACATCTATATCCCACATTTATCTACATGACATTTATAACTTATATATGTCTCTCTAGCGATGTCCTGCCTTGTATATTTATATAGCAATATATTTTTCCTGCAATATTATATCTCTCAGTTATATCTGTAACTTTATATCCTATATTTTATGTTTTTTACAGGGTGTACCGTGTATGTATATACAAGTCCTGTTTTTTACATACACTTTTTAGATACTTATTTGATGCACTAAAATTTTAATTTAAAAAATCTTACAGAAAAAAACTGCATTCATTTCAGCAAAGAATCTGACATCACGCCTAACAACACACCACTTTTCAGACGATAAAGAATGCTGTCAGGTTTTACCGGCAAGTACAGAAGCAAACATGACAGTCAAAGTCTTCTGATAAGAAGAACTGATAAGATTCTCCGGGATGGTAAGAAAAAATTACCAGGCAAACTCCTTAGGCTATAAAAACGGACAGGCATGCATGAATCTGCTGTCTTTTTAATGGCAAAGCGTTGTTCACATTGTTCAAAAGATTCACTTTGTTATAGAGGTTTTCATGTAGAAAAATGTTTGATTTCAGTATTTGCTTAGAACGTAATCTCGGTAATTGTTAACCTGCTATATTTTCTGAATGATGATTGGTTGGATATGAATGAAGCCTAAACATGTTTGAGAGAGAGAGAGAGAAAGAGAGACAGAGAGGTCTGGGTGATGGAGCCGATTGGACCAAGCGTGTAAAAGAACTCTGGACCATTTCATAATCCCCAAGATTAACAATGATATCTTCAGTCTCGTTTTTAATAAGTGAGGTCTATGTTTTTATAATGTTTGGTCTATGTTTTTTTTACATTTCGACCTATTTTAACATTAAATCTTGCATTCTGAACTTTTGAATTGCCGCAAAAAAGAGTGAAATGAAAGAGTTTTATAATATTTCATTTCGATTCATATTTTGTTTCAGGTCTTAAAAGACTTTGTAAGGTGAGAAGGTATTAGAGGTACATTTTAATATTTTAAGTGCATTTAATATGCATCTTTCACGTGGAACGTGGCTATATTGTATCTTTATTTATTTCTAAAGTGCTTTTAACAATGGACATTGTCACAAAGCAACTTTACAAAGACAAGAAATTCTCTTCTTCTTTTTATTATAATTATATTATATTATAATTCGACTGGAATTGCTTAAGTAATTATAATTAATTAATTAAGTAATTGAAATTATCAACGGCAGCATTAATAATAATAATAATAATAATAATAATAATAATATTATTATTATTATTATTATTATTATTATTATACGCTTTTTTGTTTGTTTTTCTCTCTAATAAAATACAAAACACAAGCAAACCTAAAGAAGTCGGAGTGCCATGCCACTAACCACGGGCTGAAACCTAACACTCTCCCTCTGATAAGCTCATTTAATGAAGCAGCCATTTCATTGAGCAATAATGACATTTCCAATAACAGCGATTTCAAAGCAGTAATGAGCTTGAAGCTGCTCAGACGACTGTTGATTTTTATCTCACTCATTAAAAACGTGTAAACTCGTGGCTTAACCAGTGTAGATGTTCCTTAGATGGTTCATTAGATTCCATGATTATGCGACTTGTTCTTCTAAGAAGGCAATTTGAGAGTAGGCTGTGGTTTGGTGCATTAAGTTATTTTGTCAGTCAAAATGCTTTGGTCTGACAAGCAACGTGGAATTAGTCTCCACACAGAGCTGTGGTGTGTTTGGTGAGTGTCAGAGATCCACTAGGTGGCGATAGAAACCCCTTAAACACACACACACACACAAACTTGGGCTGCCTGGAAAGTCAATCAGAAGCTGCTTCGAGATGTAGAACACACAATTAATGAACAATAGTATGTGCTGACTCACACAGTGGCGACAGAATGATTTATCTTTTTATATTTGATCATCCATTCATATGAGTCATGTAATGCTCTCTCTCTCTCTCTCTCTCTCTCTCTCTGTAAGCAGTCATGACATCAGTCCATGGCACATATTCCCTCTCTCTGTCTCTCATTTCTCCATTTGCCAGGATAATTAATTCTGATCTCAGAAGTACAGCCTGAACTGAGCAATGTTATGCATCATCATCATCATCATCTTTAAAGTGATAAGAAAGTGCTCCATTTCACCTCCCTGAAAAACTAAAATGCACAAATGTCCAACTCACACTAATTGCCAAAAACTCAATCAGCCAAAACACATTTGTCCAAAGTTCACTTCTTTAGTTTGCTCTGGTGGTGCCAAAGCAAAAAAAAAAAGAAAAAAAGCAGCTAACAATTCAGGATTTTTCAGTCCTGTGTTTTCTACCCGAGCCCTGCTGAATACTGGATAGTGATTGGTCAGAATGTGTTAAATAAGTTTCTGTAACAGCAAAGTGGACGCTTACATAGATGGCTAAAAATTTTTGTTTGCTGAGAAGTTTTCTGTAAGAAGAGATTTATGGAAGGAGTCTCCAGTGTCAGTGCTTTGTAGCAGTCCAAATGTAAAGCTGTAACTGTTCCAACTTCAAGCAAAAAAAAAAGAAACTGAGAACAGGAGCTAACTTGTTTACATACATTCCACATCATTTGTATGTAACTATAATTTGTATTTATTGCATTCATTGGCTAATGGCTGTGTTATAAGAGGAATAAAACAGCTCACGACATGCTGTTAGAAAAATAAGCAACAACAGCCTACAGGTTCACACCAGGTTCACACCCGCATGCCACTGATTATTTTCCTGTAACAGCATGTCTACAGCATCATGGGATGTTGGCAGAGAGTAGCTGAACCTAGCCTTCCCAGTATCTAAAGCTACAACCTGAAAATCCTAAAAAAAAATCTGCCAAACAAAGAGCTGTGTCATTAAAATGAGTAGAAGGTCAGACAGGTGAGGAAAGACTCCTCCTGGTCCTGCTTGGTTGGATGTTCAGAACAGAGTTTCATGTCTGGACTGTGATTTCTTTAGTCCCTGACTCAAATACTTATCCCTGGTTAAAGTAATGTCACAGTAAGGCCAAAATAATAAACAGTCTGATAAATACACAAGGAAGTTATGCAAAAGATACGGTGGTGCTAATTTGAATTTCAAAATATAGGCTCTTTATATAATATTTCATTTCTTCCATCTCATTCTAATTTATTCTACACTACACAAGACTTGTCTGCCTGTCTGTCTGTCTGTCTGTCTGCCTGCCTGCCTGTCAGTCTGTCTGTCTGTCTGTTTGTCTGCCTGCCTGCCTGCCTGCCTGCCTGCCTGTCAGTCTGTCTGTCTGTCTGTCTGTCTGTCTGTCTGTCTGTCTGCCTGCCTCTCTGTCTGTGTGCCTCTCTGTCTGTCTGCTTGTCTGTCTGTCTGCCAGTCTGTCTGCCTATCTGTCTGTCTGTCTGTCTATCTGACTGTCTGCCTGCCTCTCTGTCTGTGTGCCTCTCTGTCTGTCTGCTTGTCTGCCAGTCTGTCTGTCTGCCTATCTGTATGTCTATCTGTCTGTCTGCCTGCCTCTCTGTCTGTCTGCTTGTCTGTCTGCCTATCTGTCTGTCTGTCTGCCTCTCTGTCTGTGTGCCTCTCTGTCTGTCTGCTTGTCTGTCTGCCTATCTGTTTGTCTGTCTGCCTATCTGTCTGTCTGTCTGCCTCTCTGTCTGTCTGTCTGGTGAGGTAAGTGACATCCCTGTTTCTCAGACACAAGGACGCTTCAGTCTCCACACAGCTAACATCTCCATACTGTCACATAATATCCTTCATTTCTCCTGTGCAAATAAAAGCCATTTTGAACCAAACTACTGCATCCTGCAGAGTTTTATATCTCACATCTGCCCTGCCGTATAAGGATAATTAATAACATTACTCACTTGGGCACGATTAAAATTGTGAATACAAACGTGATCGAGTCTTTGTACTCTCCCATTTTATTTCACTTTAAAAGATGACCAAATTTCCGCAATTATTTCATGCTTTTCTTGACAGACGACGAAAAATCTCAGCAATAACGCTGCGTAAAGCATCAATCAATCTCGGGTTTCAGTGGCTGCAATTTTATGGCCGCTATAGACACAGGGCACTCAGAAGTTAAAAGTAAAGCTCTGTACCTGGATTATGTACCCTTTTGATGTCTCTGCCCCTACTATGGTCGTTCTCTGGTGAAAAAAAAACACAGACAGGGCAAAAAGAAAGGCCTATCATTGAAAGAGAGAGAGAGAGAGAGAGAGAGGGGGGAAAGAGAGAGAGAGAGAGAGAGAGAGAGAGAGGGAAATAGAGAGAGACCACCAACAGCCAGAGCAGAGGCCGTGGGGTTTTTATGAGCCTGGCTAGGCCAGCTAGTAGCTCAGAATCCATTTCAGTTTTCTTGGGAAGGGTTGAGGGGGGCAGCAAGATGTATAATATGGCCTCTTAGCCCCTTAGGGGGACGCCATGGACTGTAAATCCTGCACGTCCTTTTTTACTACATAGTACCTTGTGAATGGGAAGCGGGTCGGTTTTCAATCTGGAGTGAAACACAGGAGGAGATAAAACAAATTGGATCGGAGGTTCTCTCAGAAGAGCTGGGATCTTTTGTTTTTTCCCCATCAAGCACAAAGGCTTCAAAGAAAGGCACAGATGGCGTGGAAAAGAACATATCTTCATCTGTCTATTGTGCAGATCTGCTCTGAGACAATCGGACATCACTTGGGTGATTTGATTGTGAGACAGGAAGAGAAAAATAGGGCGGCCCTTTGAAATGTGAGACATAGAAGCAGACAAGTTTTAGGAAGGAGGAAGTAAAGGGATGAGAAAAAAGAAAGATATTGAGTCAAAGCCCTTCCAAATCAGGTTGTCCATAACTGTGGCCTTTATGCTGTAGGTCCTTCCTTACAAGCTGGTAGGGTGTGATATGTGGACCAGAGGCCCCTGGAGCAACAGGGTGCCCAATCACAGACCTCCAACGTCCCTTTGGGTTAGCATTGGCATGGCATGAGAGAAAACAGACGCTGGTCTGAGTTTACCAGGCTGCTCGGATGGGGGAGGCGGCCGCTTTTCCCAAACCTGGTTTGTATGGTACTTCCGTTCAAGTTTAGTATCACTACATATCATAAACAAAACCTGCCATCACATGACATGGCATAAGGATGTCAGGCCAAGGTAAAACCGTCATCTTTTTGTTTAGACTGGCTGCTGAGAACTACTTTTCCCAGAAGTCTTAGCAAGCTGTTGAAAGCTGCAGAGGACCCACGAAAGCTAAGCAGAGCAGCAAAGCAGGGTGTTAGCACGTGGGTGGTGAGGTGACTTTCCCATGTCATAACGACTCTGGCAAGTTCACTCACACCGATTACGTAGCTGTAAAAATACTCAAGGACTGCAGAGCCATTGTGCAGATCAGATCAGATCAAGTTTGCTAGCCACATTAGCATCACAGACACCTGAGTGACAGCTGTAAGCATGAACCGTTACCAGAGAACAACAGAGCCATTCACTGTAGCAAGTTGCCTGAATGATCCTGAGCTCCGGATCCATCACAGTGACTCAATACCAGTCCGTACCATTTTGACTTATATCTTAATGGCTTAGCCCTCGGGAAGGGAGAATTAAAAAGAAAAAAAAAGATAGTGGATGTGACTTTGTGGAGGAGCCATGTGGTCCTAATGAGAAAGCATCTCTCAGTAATGACCTGGGTTAATGGCTGTTGCTGCTGCTAAAGGGGCCCCAATGTCTGCCAGACACACACAGACAGACAGAATAAAAATGCACGGAGGCCACAGGCGACAGGATTCAGCCACCGTGAGTAAAAATCCTCAAAATAACCAAACTCCAGACTAAAAAACAGAGCGGAGCCATTTCTGAGCTGTCAGTTACACATGATCGTTCAATAACAGAACTCTCTAACCGACGTTGCTTCTCATGTGCTTTTACTCGGACGGCTCAGATTTATTCAATATTTTGTGCATGAATGTCGCTGAGAATGTGTATCGGGATTTCTGAAAAAGAAAAAACACCATCATGTCCTAGTCTTCCACAGTATCTCAGTGGAAATAGTCGAGACATAAAGTCTTAATTCTTCCCAAACAAGCTGTTCCTGATGTCGCTTTATGGGCAGAACCACACACACACTCCGCGCTACACTTCACACCTCATTAGCTGAAATAAAAAACCTTACCTGATTCTGGGACAGAGAAGACGCAAGGTTGTTTAGTGTAGTGTGAATTTGACCCAATTTAAGCAGCACTTGGCTAATTATAAAATGTAATTTGGAGCACTGGTAAAAACATTTCAAGCCCAACACTTGTTGTTTGTGATTTTTTGACGAATCCTCAATTCCGATTGGTCAGATGATTTTCCAAATCACAGGACTACAAGTTATTAAAGCACTCATTTTAATATATTATTATTTGAGAGAAACTGCTGTTGTAGGAAAGGACATGCCACGTAAAGAAGTGTGTAATCATTAATATCAATCAATAATCATTAATAAGTATTTCTTAAGGAAAACATATTTATTACACATTTATGGAAGGAGTCTCCAATCTCAGTGCTTCGTATAGAAGTCAGAGGTAACACATTTACAGCATTTGACAGAGACGCTTATCTGGACTGACTTATGCTTTATCTCATTTACACACCTGGGCAGTTGAAGGTTAGGGGCCTTGCTCAGGGGCCCAGCAGAGGCGGCTCGGCAGGGGTTGGATGTGAACTCACGAGCTTCTGGTCAGTAGTCCAACATCTTATTTGAGATATTTGAGATACACTGTGTATCAAAAAATATATAAACTTCAGGAGAACGGTTTTCAGCTTCTGTGACGTTCGACAGCATTTAATAAATGTAAATGTTAATAGATCTTATGGATGTAAATGAAATCAAAGTTCTGTGCTATAAGAGATATAAAACATTTCATGATGCACTGCTATAGGAAATATCAAGCATCATTGATTATTTTCCTCTAACAGATATTTTTTTTATTTCTTTTTGACTCTTCAAGTTGCTTTTGAACAATTGGACAGGAAACTATATGAAAACTAAAAATGACATCATTCCCAGTTCGACATCATCATTAATTATATTGGTCTTCTTCGACTACATTCTCCAGCTGTGGAAATTTCCAAGCATTGGGTCAACTAACAGATAGCTGCTTCATTACGACCTCTAAATATATTCCATTCATTTTTTTCTGTTCTGTACATGTTTGTAATTTTCTGCAGCTACACAGCCTCAGTGTGTTAAAATCCCTTTCCTGCTGCGACCAGCTCGTCTGCTGCTCGATCCGTGTTTACCTCCACCAGCAGAGGAAGCTGGGAGATCTTTCCATACTGGAAAAGAGGAAACTGTGTGTTTCCAGTCCTGATTAGCGTTAATGACACGCTACGAGCCGAGCCGAGAGCAGTGCGCAGACAGACAGGGCACCGGACACTGAATCCCAATTCCTCGCCTTCACCTGCTTTTGGAAACGCACCGCTTTCGAGCTGTTCTCTGGGAGACTGAGGTGCAGATACGCAGACGGTGAGGGTCAGGGACGCCGCGTGTGGGACGGGCAGGAGACAAACTGCTGCTGGTCTGCTATCTGAGATGTGTGTTTCCCACAGGAGATAGGACGTGGACGGGCCTCTTCCCCTCATCCCCTCACCTCCGCTGACTTTTTCAGCTTAATAATACACACTTTCTTTGTAGCACACAGACCATATTTCCAAACCAACAAAAATATTTTTGTACAGATTCAATAATTCAGAACTAAAACTAACCAAAGTTGTACCTAAACACAGCAGGGTGCCTAAGACCTCTGCATAGGAATGTACATAAAGCACTTTATATTTATGAAAACCAAACTGGTGGTGAATTATTGGGTTGGTCATTGCATTTTATTAAAAAATATAAGAATGTGAGCATTTTGCTGAGAAAATATTTCCCATAAAACTACGTGTTGAGTGTATAAAGTAAATAAATTGCAATTTGGTTTAAAAAAAAGGATTTAATATTCAACAAAAACTGAATGGAAATGACTTATTTTGATTTTCACAAAAAATCAGTTGATTTATTGATACATTTTTAATGAATATCTACAAGAGGGTGTCACTTTTTCTCCAGTTGTTCTAAAAATTCTTTCTAAAAATGAATAAATTCTTAAATCACAAACTCCTTTAAACAAGTTTTAAACTTTTATCTTCAATTAAGATTTCCACCTCGCTCACTTCCATACTACTATCCTGCTTATTATTATAATAAAACAACATTTTTCTTTTATCCTGCCAAAACGGCTGAAAGGAGCAGGCCAGGCCAGGCGATGCTCGTCTCGTGGTGACGGAGTCCAGGCCACGTTCGGTCCACCCTGCATAGGTAGAGTGCTGAGATAAGGGTCGTCTGATAAGTCAGCGAGTCTGATGTGGATCTGTAGTGGAGCTCTGGTCTTTGATTACGGAGCGGAGAGGGCGTCTGGTGCTGAGCGCTAACGTGATTAGACCTTTATGCCAGTGCAGCACTGATGTCACGCTCTCTAAATCAGGGGCTCTAGTGGCCGAGAGGGCCAGCTGGGCAACGCAGGCCAGACCCGGGCCGGTCAGCCTTGAGGCACAGAGGGACGATGAAGCCCCGAGGCTCACAACGCTGAAAGCACAGACATGATCCTTATTTCATTTTATGGATTTGAGCTGAATGTACAGGCTCAGATGTTGGACTAAGAAATCTGTGACTCTTTTAGTTGTTCTTAACTTTAAAACACCAATTGTTACGTTTATCATCCTGTTTACATCACAATGCATTCTCCTGACTTCTCTATACACTTCTCTATACACTACTGTATATATGTCAGGGATGATTATTCCACTTGCTCGGGGTATTTAAATAATAAATACAATATATTTTTTGTGTGTGTTTATGGAAGTCTTCTTCTTCTTCTTCTTCTTCTTCTTCTTATTATTATTATTATTATTATTATTATTATTACTACTACTATTCTATCAGGCAATGGTGTGAGAATGAACTTGCTTATGGTATTTAAATAATTAATAAACTAGATTTTTTTGTGGGCTTATTGAAGTGTTATTCTCTTCTCCTCCTCCTCCTCCTCCTTCTTCTTCTTCTTCTTCTTCTTCTTCTTCTTATTGTTATTATTATTATTATTTACATTTTACAACCAAAAACGATCAACAAAAGATGAATGTTCAACATCAAACACCTCGCACACACACACACACACACACACACACACACACACACCAATCTGCTCTATTTCAAAAATGGCCGGACGCTGGAGTGTCTCACACGGCTAATCAGATGTGACGTTTTTACACACCACACAACACAATCAAAAGTGCTGCAGCTGATACAGTTTGCAAACAGATTGTAGCGCGGTTCATCTCACAAAACTCCAACACTTCTACCGGTTTATAACAGCTGTACGATCTCAGACACGAGCCATTAGGCTTTTGGGTTAAACAAGGGATTATGAAAGGCGTCTTGTTGAGACGGCTGGAAATTTGGAATTTACAAAAAAAATAAAAACTTAAAAAACAATGAAATGCAGAATATGCAAATTAAAGCATTGTGTGAGTGTGTGTGTGAGTGTGTGTGTGGAAAGTCTTCAGTTTGAACAAAGTTCAAGTCAAATTTCCGATCAGAAGATTAAAGAGGAAAGTCGGGAGGCTTTTCTTTTACACGCTGCACACACAAAATCAAAATGGTGCGAATTAGAAACTCTTTCATCGCCGTGCCCTCGGTGTCCTCTGTACCCTCTCAACCCCCCGTGCCGTCTCGATCTCACCGCATAAGGCGCTTTTGTGTGACTGTGTGTGTGTGGGCATACACACACACACACACACACACACACACACACACACACACACACACACACACACACACATGGCAGATTACACCCTGACCACAACTCTGACCATCTCCATGACTCCACGCTAGTCACAAGTTATTAGCAGAGCCATCTCTCTCGAGCGCACAAAGGTTAGCCGCATGCCAGCTTTTATCTCCTCCGTCGCCCTGCTGGTGGCACCGCTCAAAGGAGCTCTTTATGCCCGGTCAGAAATAAATGACACTGTGGTGCTCTCGGAGACGCCGGGTCTTTTTCTGTCCCATTTGACGGAGGAGCGTTTGGGCCAGGGGGCCATTGAGGATTTCCCTAATTGCTCTGGGGAAGTAATGCTCCATGTTTAAATAAATACAGTTAGCGCTGACCCTGGCTGCTGATAAGGACTGTGTGTGTGTGTGTGTGTGTGTGTGTGTGTGTGTGTGTGTGTGTGTGTGTGTGTGTGTGTGTGTGTGTTGGGGGCTGTTTTGGTCAGTGTGTACTGTGCCCCTGTCACAATACAGTATGTGAGAGGGCAGGAGTGAGGAGCAGAAGGGAAACAGGAAGTTATAAATCAGAGAAACTGCCTGAATGATTGCCCCTGCTAAATCAAATCAGCAAACCGCTGCTCGGTGCTTGTTCTCTCTTTCTCTCATTCTTTTTTCACTCTTTCTCCCCCTCTCCATCCCTAACCAGATTTAGTTCAAGTTTCAAAAAAGCAGACAGTCAAACAGCAGACTGTAGTGAGAGAGTCCGTGTGCATCCTCGTCCCTTGTTCTCTGGACCCTTCTTCCATGAACTTTAAACACACACACACACTCACACGTGCGCGCGCACACAGTTGACACACACCAGATACCCAGAAGCCTCGTTGCTAATCGGTTTAGCTGCAGCGCAGTTGTGGCTCTGCGTAGCCATCAGCTTTTGTTTCGGCTTCGTAAGAAGAAGAGTTAACCGGATTTCGGGTTCGTAATTGATGCTGGTACGTAAGGTTGTTCTTGGAACAGGAGAGGCGAGCCGGTCGATAACGTGGTTATAGATCGAATATGCGCGGAATAACCGTAATGCTGAACAGACACGGCGTCATGGAAGACTGTGTTATTTGTCCATCTTGACATTGTGCAACGTGGTCTGTCTGTGAATGATTAAATTTATGACATAATGTTTCTTTTACCAATTTTATTTGTTCACTTTTAGTCCTCCAAGCCCCTCATTTAACTATTATAACAATATGTGGACGCAGCTGAAGATGGGAAGAAGAGAACGTGTGGGCCAAGTTAGAGAGAGAGAGATGGAGAGAGAGAGAGGGAGAGTGAGAGAGAGAGAGAGAGACAGAGAGAGAGAGAGAGGGAGAGAGAGAATGTGGGTTTAGTGCTCTGGATTTATCAATGGTTTTGGGGAGCCGGGGTTCTTAACTCATATCTATGTGAAGTGAGGGTCAGAGTTCAGCTTGTAGTTCCTAAAAGTGATGATAGGGCCAGAGGAGAGGAGATAAGAAGGAGCCACGGAGCTCCGTTTGATAAAAGGGTCGACATGAACGTACATCCTCTTTGGGAAAATGAAAAAAAAACAAAGGAAAGAAAAAAACAAAAGGATTAAGATGTTTCTACACCGAAACCACAATAATAGAATTTTGAAGTCATCCAATGTTTACTCGGATTATGGGGAATTCCCCAGACGTGATGTTAGCGACGTGAGTGTTTATGTACGGGTCTAAGTGAATTTGTCATCATAAGCCAGTGTCGTCTGATCAGATGTAATGCGATACAGAAACGATGCGTTTTGCCCTCGAAATCCATTTCTTTCACTTGGATTGATGCAAGTTGTTGTTTTGATTTCGATTTCATTGTTCTCATAAAATGCTGTTGCAAAACGTTAGGGCCGGTTCTTCATCCCGTCTGGCTGTTGGTGCTTATTTCCAGCTCTCGGCTTCTGAAAGTGATGAGTGTGCAGTTTGAACCCATGGCAGTTTTCCCTGGAGCTGCTTTAGTGCTAGATTATAGTGAAACGTGGTGAAGTAGTGCTTTAAGTTTTAGCCGTTTTATTTCTAAGTTTTATTTCTAAAGTCAAATCTGAGTATGACTTTCTGACCATGTAACTGTTTTAAAAGGGAAACAGTGACCATGACAACGTTTCTTACTTTAATGACTGACCAAAGTTAACATGGATTTTCTTGTCATACTCTGTGTGTGTGTGTGTGTGTGTGTGGTGTGTGTGTGTGCGTGTGTGTGTATATATATGTGTGTGTGTGTGTGTGTGTGTGTGTGCTTTTAGATGGAGTGGCAGTGCCAGAGGGATGCTGATTGAGCTGTAAGTTTGCTCTGGACTGTGTACTCGCTGTGACAAAACACACACACACACACGGATTCATTTTCTTATTGGTAAAGGTCAGACTGAAGGGTTATATATATTTCCTGTTAAAAAGGCATTAAATTCCTTCCCCATATACCCATTTAGAACAAATCAGCACATCCATCCCTCACTATAATAATAATAATAATAATAATAATAAGAAGAAGAAGAAGAAGAAGAAGAAGAAGCTTATCTATTAAGGGTTGCTGTTTTATTTCCTTTATGCCACAACAATTGGCCAGGAATAACCATTATTATTTATTACACAATGACACAGAGGCCTTGACACTGGCCACAACTGACACTGGAGACTCCTGCCTTGTACAGTCCTGTGCAAAAGTCTTGAGCACACTGTTGTTTTTAGGTACAGCTTTTGCCACTGTTTTTTTTAGTTCTGCATTATTGAGTCAGTACAAAAAGATTTTATATTTCCAAACGTTACTTTTCTACCAAAAAATGAAATGTTACACAAAAATGTTTGTACGTCAGTAACAAAAGGAGCACGTTACACAACAGAGCACTTTTCAGACAAAAAAACAGAATGCAGATAAGGCTGCTGGGATTTACATGCAAAAAAAGAAGTAAGTGTTACAGTCAAAGTCTCCAGAAGATCTGAGCAGATTCTCAGTAACACTTACAGCTCACTTCCTTATAAAATAAAACTGTTGTGAAACACCCGGGACACTGTTTAAGAAAGAGGCACACCATATATGGACTTCCTGTAGTTTATTCCTGTTTATTGCACTTTATTTAGTAGTGTTTTCTTTTATTTATGTAGAAACATCATTATTATAAGATGGAAGCCGTCTTTGCTTTACAGCGAGTCTGTGTGTGTGTCTAAGACTTCTGCGTCGTACTGTACAGTAATCAGCTGTAAGTGTTACTGAGCATCTCAGAGAATCTGCCACAGCTCTTCTGGAGACTTTGACCATCACACTTACTGTTTTTTTTTGCAGTAAAACCCAGCAGCATTATCTTCATTATGATTTTTGTCTGAAAAGTGCTCTGTTATGTAACTGTCATGTGCTGCTTCTGTGACTGACATTTTCCAATGTTTTAGTAACATTTGGAAATCAAAAATTTTTTTGTACTGACTCAGTAATACTTAATAACAAAAGTTGTACCTAAAAAAATAGGGTGCCTAATACTTTTGCACAGAACTGTATGTTAAACAAACATCTCTTAAATTTTAATTAAAATTTTTAACAACATTTCGTATTTGTGTTATTACTCATTGTATTAATTGTCTTATACTAAGTGATAAACATGATCATTCATAGCAGAACAGAATGATCGGAACATTTCCTTCATCACCCACAAGGTGAAACAGTTAATACTGAAAGAGTTTTGCCTGAGATGTTCACTACTAGTATTGGGATTTCTCATTTTCAGTGATGGGACTCTTTAACAGAAATCTTAGTTGCCATGGCAGCAGTGAAAGCCAAGACTACTGAGAATGAAAGGATCCGAAAGCCATGGAGTATCGACATGTTTTACCTCTACACTGCGAAGTTCATTACCTGTACACTGCTGGTGTTTTTTTCCAAAAGGAAGAGCACGGCTCTGTCCATGTCAGCCTGTGTACACTTGGGCAATTAGCAGCGCGCGCATCTGACTCCATTCACATTCTGTATTTACTAACTGTTTTGATGATAATATAAATATGGAAATAATCCATGGATCTGCCTGAGGGGTAACTAGGGAAATATTTACACACAGATGGCACTAATAGGCTGAGAGGCAGCGTGCCAGTCATCATGGCATGCTGGGTTTAGGTTGCCCCAGGTGCTGTGCTCATGCCCTGCGTTAACCTTCCAGAAAAACTCTCTTCATACAGATACCAGAGACCAGCACGCTGCTCAACACTGTACAGATGAAGTGTGGTGCACGCTCACTCATGCACTAAAAATAGCGCTGAAGAAGAATCGGGATGTGATCGCAATCTTCTTGGGGTGCTTGAAAAAGGTTTTTTAAGTTAATTTTTCTAATTAAGTCTTTAAGTATGAACTTGCAAAAAATGATATTGATTGTCTTGATTATTTGTATGTTTTGTCATGTGTGGAACATTTTTGACCCTATGTCCCCATTTTAATGAATAAATCACAAAACAATCACATTCTACATATATTCCATCAGTTCTAATCTCTATTAAAACCAAAAAAAGCATTAAGAAAATCTAACAACATGCATAATATAGGTTACTGTTAATATGATTAAATGTGTGTATACTGCAGGAATATAGATGCTTGGTCATACACTAAAAATAGCTCTAAAACAGGATATGACAACGTGTAAAAAGTTTCCTTAACAGGGGTTTTTTAATTAAATTTTTTATTTTGCCCTTATAAAAAAATCACTTCAGAATATTCAGAAGTAAATAAAAAAAAGAACAGAGAAAAAGTTCATTCTTATTTAATAATTACTTTTAATTTATCATATAATATTATTATTAATTTTTTTCTGTGTATATTTTATTTATTTATTTAAAAAAATTATCCTGCATATGAATTGTTACCTAATAAACTAGCAACCGTGTGTTTGGCTGATGTGTTTGTTCCACCCTGAAATCCGAGCATTACTGCGTGGCTGTTTTAATACCAGGAAAGTTCACTAGTGGGCCATTTAGTCTTTAATAAATACATGAGCACCAAAGTTACATTCATCCTCTTAAAGAAAAAACAAAATGCTTGATCTATTTTACTCCATCTCTCTCTCTCTCTCTCTCTCACTCTCTCACACACACACACACACATCAACACTGTGTTCGAGGGATTATGCTGAAAGCCAATATGGTTCCGATTTGAGATTTGCTCATTGGCTTTTTGTTTCTGTGGAGGTTAGGAAGGTGGAGGAGAGAGAAAAAAAGTTTGGCAGCAAAAAAAAAAGTTCAGGTGTGTTAGTTCAGGCTTTGAACTAGAAATAGTGAGAGAGGATGGAAAAATTGCAAGGATAAAAAAAGAAGTGAGGGAGACTGAATGAGGAAGAAAGTGAAGGTATGTGCAGTAAGAGATGAAGAGAGGGGGTGCGGCAGACAGACAGACAGACAGAGAGAGAGAGAAAGAGGGAGAGAGAGAGGGAAAGAGGTTTTAAGTTTTCGGATAAAAGCTCAGAACACCCTGTATCCCCCGACGTTTTTACGGCTGCCTTTCAAGATTACTGTGCAGAAATACCGCGGCTCATTTGGAAATCAATTAGTCGGTGGGGTGATGAGGTGTAGGCCTCTAGCAGCGTGACACCCGCTGTCCCTGTATTACTGTCAGCGCTAGCCAGGCTCAAGCCCCCCTCCGCTTTCGGGCATCTGGACTACACATGTGAACGTTCTCCCTCTTTCTGTCTTTCTGTCCTTCTGTCTTTCTCTCTCCAAGACCCCTTACACTCCCCCATCCCCAATGCTTTCAAACGTATGCAGCTAAACCCCACTCCGCCCACACTGGATGCCTATCAAGGCTATTGAGGCCAGATTGAATGTCCATCGGATGAAGGATGAAGCTTTGATCACTTGCCACATCATACATAATGGAGGAAAGAGATCAGATTAAAGCTCTATAGCCTACACAACACAAAGTCTAGATCCACATTGTGGTCACTGGAAATGTGTGACCTGGAAATAAATTATTACCGAGATGGGAATTTTTAAATATGCTAAATATCTGCTTCAGTATTATTACTCAATAACTTAGTAATAAGCTCTCATGTGAAAACAATGACTCTTTTTGGAACTACAACTGCCCTGTTATTGGTGATATCAGGAGTGCTGGGAGGAAAACAAGTCCCAAGTAAAAGCATTGTTGCAGCTTCAGAGAGCAAACGCCCCCGTGCCGGGACTGAAGACTCAGGATCTCCAGCCTGATAAGCAATAAATAATCACCCTGACTGTGTGTTTCCAGCATGGTGAGGTCACTGGAGCCGGGGGTCCCCAGCCACTGCTTACTGAGCGCACTGTTTAGAATAATTCTCCCTCCCCCATGCCGGGCACTGCGTAGAGATTAGGACCCAGCCAGGGTGCCAGTGTTATCTGTGTTAGTGAAGAAAAGGTTACACTACACTAACAAGAATGTCCCTGGTCACGCATGACAAACTCCAGCTGCCTGCTATCCAGCGATCCGCTCAGAAGGTTCCACTTAAAAGCCGCGGGCGGAGTGTGGGCTGGTGGGGGGGTGGGTCTCTGTTTTGGGTGGTTGTGGTGGTGGGGGGGGTGTCCGAGCCTGAGGCGTCTCTGGAGATTATACACCTCTAACTAGCCGTTTCCACCTAGAGAGGAAAATGGACCGGTTCACTGGGCCGCCATTGGTCCAGATCTGCTGGCTAGGTTTGGCAGATGAAATCATTTACCTTTATAACCTCTAGAACTTTTGGTGGTGTTTTTTTATGCTGTTTTTGTTTTTCAATCTGTTTTGGGTATGGCGAGGGTTATCATTTCTAGAAAGAATACAGTCAACAGGAAGTTCTTACTCTGTTAACCTTTTTTAATCCATTGCATTTTTCTATTATTATTATTTTTTCTGTATTAACCCTGCAACCCGGCATCATCACCCCAAGCACTGCTAAAACCGTGATACGAAGCCTCAGACACTTTAAATGATAGATGTCGGTCTTTTGTCACTTTGCTCCTGGTCACATGACCAGTTGTACTCTATTATCCTGTCGGCTTGTTGATAATAGAGAAGATTGCTTGTTTAGACTGTGTAGTGCCTGCCTCTAATTCACCATGGCTCCAGAGTGACACCTTTAAATGGCCCATCATCGGAAAATCCACATTTTCCAGAAGGACTAAAAACAACAGGAGCCTGGCCTGAGTGAAATTAGCTCCTCTTTAGGTGTAATTACCTCCTCACATTTAAGCTGCAATCTGGCCTGAGCCTTTTCCATTTTCGACCGCAGCCAGTCCAGTGATTGGTAACTGCCACAGTCAAGGAGAAAAACCTGCTCTAGAGAGAAAGAGAGAGAGAAAAAAACTCCAAACTTCAAAAATGTACAAACACAACCATCCTAGAATGCTCTAGAGACCTCGAGCTGAAACACAGCTCTGGAATGCACTCTGCTTCTGCAATCCAATCACGATAAGCCCCGCCTTGTTAGATAAGGCTGGAAGATAACCTGAAGTCTAAAGGAATATGCTAAAAAATCAGTAAAATCACTAGCATGCCTCAAATTCGCATGTGTACAATCATAACCCTTACCCCTGTGCATGCGTGGTCCTCCGCCTCTCTTGGCTGACGTCCTGAGTGAGGTTGCTACATGAGCAGAAGAGCCGTGTACGCAGAAATGTATTGGTTCTGTAATACATTTAAAAGCGATCAGAGCCAATAAGCAGAGCTGCAGTACACTGACTCCATTGTCTGAGCTGAAACAGCAACTTGTCTCCCAAAAGGCCCTTTGGAGTCCACCATTCCCCTCTCATAAGATCATCTGGGTGGAAATTGAAAAAAAACTGACAATTTTCCCCTGGAAGTATAAATCACGTTCAATTTAGTGAATCTTAAAGAGCATCGTGGGCATTGATCTCCTGCTGTGAGCAGCAGCACAGAGCGGAAAAAAACTACACAACAGCTGTAGGTAGGGTGATGCTGGATGTTTGGGGCTGAATTTACTACATATCCAGGCTATAATGTTTGACATTTATGATGGATTTGTACTCTGGTGTTGGATGTTGGAAATGAAGGAAAATGAAATCGCTTACTGTATATTGGAGTGTTTTGATGAGTTGCACTGACGTCACATTCTAAAGTGTTTTATTCCTCTTATACTACAGCAATCAGCCAATGATTACGATGGTTTTAATTAAAGCTACATTACAATTCCATTTAATCTTCTTGAACGTCCACAAAACAAGTTCCTGTCATCACTTATTCCTGTTATAGCAGCTATAAATATCCATCCTCTCACCAGTCTCTCTCTTTTCTCTCTCTCTCTCTCTCTCTCTCTCTCTCTTTTGTTCCCCAACTATTTTCCCCCCAACTGTTCCTAAGCACTGAAACTGGAGACTCCTTCCTTAAACAAAATGTCTTATCACAGAAGGCATCACAATATCAATGTCTTTATCTTTGTTACGATAAATAACAACATGCTTATTCCATTTTATTAAGAAATGACACCGTATTACAAGAAGCAAATTAAGCAGCTGCATTAAAGTCAGAGCTGCTGTTAAAGAAAATGAATCAACGCCCTCAGAATTGACCGATCAGAATAAACCAATGAGAATTCAATAGCGCTCGGATATAATTCTGATGAAGCTCAAATCTCGGAAACTTCCCACAGCGGTTCCCGCTAAGAGGCACCATGTTATTTCGTGCGTCTACGATCCACGACTGCAGAAAGCACCGCTAGTTTCCGTTTAGTGTATGACATCACAGATACGCGTGACTGTAAATTTTACAATCCAAACAAGAGGAATGACATCCATGTCATCAGGCCACTCTGTGGTGCACTTCTGAAGAAAACACAAACGTGTGTTCATGCTTTCACTTCCTATTTCTGTATTTCACCACGGACAGTTTTCACACAAATATGATCATTTTGGATTAATAGGAATGTCTCAGAGGGTGTGACAGGATGTTACAGAGCAAACTATTATGGAGTTCAAGCGGATTTAGAAGGACTTCTTTATAATTCTATTATATCCCTGGTAAACCGATAGCTCAGTCAGAAAGCAGTGAAGTCCGAGGCTTCTGATACACAGTAAGTAATAAATACTTCTTTTTTTGGCTTTCTAGTCAAGTCTACTTTAAAATCACTGATCTACAGCATGGTGACCTCCTGCAATAAAACACTTTAAGTTAGAGCTGAGAAATGCAGCTGTTCTTCCAAAACCCTTAGAGCATTTAAAACAAAACCCTAAAAGCCCCTTCGCATTACTTAGAAACTTTAGGTTGTTTTTCATTCATGACGTTAAATTGACATTGAAAGCTGATTTTACTTTTGGCTTATAGTATAATGATTGTAGTATAATGGTTGTAGTATAATGGTTGTATTTTGAATATGTGAAGTGAACTGTCTTCTGTCTGTGTCATGATTTATTTTTGTGAAAACGAAACGGAAAGGTCTGTAAGAAATAAACCGGATTGGCGATGACCTCAATGCATGATTTCTATAACATATAAGAGGGCAGGCAAGAGGCTCAGACATAGAGACATAGAGGTGTTTGTAAGGGATAAACACTCCACAGCTGTTACAGGAAAAATAATCAAGCACGGAGAGGCGTGATAGAGTGGAGAAGTTGATGGTTTTCCAATGGCAGTGTTTTATTCCTGTTGTACCAAATCAATGTATTCATTTGAACCATTTAATGTTGTAGAACATCTGAGAAACAAGTTCCTCTCATCGCTTATCACTAAACGGTCCTTTCATCGCTTTGTACTTGTTTTTAATGTCATTTCAGCATTAAATAGCATTTTTGTGTCCCTTTCATCAGGACACAAGGTCAACCTTCGAACACGGTGTTTGGACTGTGGGAGGAAACAGGAGTACCCCGAGTAAACCCAGACTCCACACAGAAAGCACCCAGACGGCTCCCACCAGGGGATCGAGCCCAGGACCTTCCTGCCGTGAGGCCACAGTGCTACCCGCCAAACTGCCGTGCCGCTGCTCTGCCCGATCCATATTGAAGGAAAATGTCCAGATTTAACTTAATAAATGTTTAAAAAATCTCTGTGATATCACTAATACCCAGTGGCGCAAAAAGGGGGTATGCAGCATATGCGACGCATAGGGCGCTGCACTAGAGGGGGCGCCAAATCGATGCCGGACACATAGTAACTAGTAAAATCTGGACACATACACCAGGTAGGGGGGCGCCGATAATATGTTTGCATACACCTCAGAAAGTATGTAGTTACACCCCTGCTAATACCAATAATAGTCATGTTTTAAAACTGCATGTAGATCTAGATTATGGTGCGTGCTCTGTATGAATGAGTTGTTACTACAGAAATGATGATGTTTCCGAACAAGCACATTGACATAAACCTGTGACTTGTGGCTGCGTTCAACACAATAAAGACATAACATAATAAAATTACATAATAAAGCAATCAGCCTTAAGTGAAGCAGGTAGCTAATGTAGTGATGTCACTTTTGGGTCTGCTGTGCAATGACCACAGCGTATTTATAGTTTCATTTCGTGAAAAAGACGTTAAGAGAAGCGCAGAGACAGAGCACTGCCTGCCAGTGCGGTTCGGTTTGTGCCAAAGAACATAAATTGCAGTGAACTGTCCTGGATGGCCTCCTCCACACGTCTGATACAACCTCAGCTGTGTACATACAGTAGATGGCAGCTGCTTCCTGTAGCATTGAAACCAAATAAACCGTGCAACATTTGGGAACCGTAATTCTTCTGCTTGTTAACCTTCAAAAAGGCTCTGTGGTGTGTTCGAGACAGGAGAAACTGCTCCAGACATTCTTCTCTTCCCACTGCTCACACTTACTGCTTATTCAGGCTCACTCCCAGACTAATACTCTGAGCCAATGCGGCACATGCTAACATGTCTTTTGTTTTGTTTTGTTTTTTCGACCAAATGTTCCTTAGGCACGTGATTCACGCAGAAAGACGACCTGGTTGTGTGAGCTGCAACATTCCTGCATCATGAAAGCAAGTGTCTCTTGGCCATCACTCACTATTTCATTCGCTAGACTCCTATAAGAAAAGTCCAGATGGATCCACCGATCGTTCATGGAGTGCTCGAGAGCGGATCAGGTGCCGCACAACAAAGCGAGGCTGAGTCACGGCCTCCGATACTCTGCGAGATCAATCAGACTTGGGCAGAGGAGCCTAGTCATAACCTTAAATCACACACACTTCAAAGAGCCCTATATGGTGCTGGAGATCCAGCAAGGATGGACAGATGAAGGAGGAGGAGGAGGAGGAGAAGCGGTGCCCTGAGAAATGCCATGGCTTATCTGACCTGGCTACTCTGACCCCTAAAACCAGCCCGCTCGGCCTCACCATAAGTCGCGTCACACCATAAATTCAGGATGCACTCCGTTAAAGAGGTTTGCTGAGCGCCAAAGGCTTCAGCCATCACTGCACAAGCACCCATAAAGCTCCTGGTGGAATGCTAGCTATGCCCTAATCGGGGACGGGGCACTTGTGGAGGTGTTAACACACAGGAACGAAGGGAGATGTGGTACTCATAACGGAGCAGCAGAAAGATTTGCCGCTTGTTAGCGTTTATGTAAGCAGTTAGTCAGTGTTGGTTAAGGAGTACAGCGCCAGGTCTGTGTTCACTACACCCAGCTCAGAGTCAACACGTTGCCTGTCTGCACAAATGCTCTCATTCTAGTCTCATGAGTCTAATCTTCATCATTTCATAAGTCAGAGTATGGGTTAATCGATAAAACCGACATTTGTGTCTGATACAATCTGAAGAAATAACGTTTAAGCAAAATAATTAGTAATAAAATGTTTATAACTGTATAATAAGGCTAACAGGAGTCGTTCATTCATATAAACCTTTAATATTTCAGAGAAAGCTGTCGCTTCATTCATTCATTCATTTATATATTTATTCATTTATTTATTTATTTATTTATTAATGTTAATTTGTTGGGCAATTGTGTGTTATTAGTATGGTAATTTCCCTCATAGTTTCTATGTTTTTTATGTTAATCTACTTTTTTAAAATGTATTTATTCAAACTTTATTTGTATTTACGCTGCACTGGATCACCCGAATTAATCTTATCTCGTCTTATTACACTAACTTATTTAAAACACAGACATTATTTTATTTCATTAATCCATTAATTCATATTACACGACATTTAAATCTTTGTACACATATTTAAATTAAATAATGCACAATTAAATATTTATCTATCTATCTATCTATCTATCTTTTATTTTTTATTTTTTATTTTTTATTTTTTATATTTTTATTTATTTATTTATTCATTTATTTATTTATTCATTTATAAGTTCTGCTTTTTCTGTATTTTCTATTAAAAAACTCAATATATGTTATTACTGGTCAATGTAAGCTTGTTTGTTTCTTTGCTTATCAGATGCATTTTTACACACATCTGAACTTGGTTGCTTGTTTGGTTGCTGTTTTCTATTAAAACTTCATTTGTTATGGTGGTATTACAGCCCACACTGTACACAACGCTTCCCTTTCAGTTCATATATCTGAATTACACACGTGAGTAGAACTCCACTAAATGTTTCTCCGATCTGAGTGCCTGTGAATGCGTGAGTGAGTCTCCATGACATAACGTGAGAAAACCCAAACAGAGATAGCGGCGTAAGCCGGTGTCAGACTCTCGGCCGGACCATGGGGCCCCCTCTTCTCCACAAAACATCACATCCTAATGACCGCTCTCAGCATTCCTCCTCCTCCTCCTCCTGGACTCTACGGCTCTGATGTGTCCTGTTGCCCAGAGTGAGGCGCCATAGAGCAACATGTAGAGGGTTCTCTCCTATCTGAACCTGTACCTCAGAGAGCCTTAAAGATCCAAACAGGAGCATCAACTATCAGCACTTTTACTCTCTGATAAGAGTCAGTATGTTTCCATAAACATTTATAATGATTTAGATTTGGAAGTGCGTTTAAAACTGTTTGCACCGTACTGTTTTCTAATCCCACACTCTGGTTTATCTCACATATAATCTGTTTTCTTTTGCTTTTTCAAAATAGATAAAGCAGAATTGTTTAAAAATAATGCATAAAGTTTGTATGAATGGTTTGAATATGGTTTATAACTTCTCAGTTATGGGTTGTTAGAAAACTGGCACATTTTGAGGGGGGGGGTCTGGAAGCTGAAATTAGATTCATTATGACAAACTGTTTAATAAGTAAATAAGGGAGAAAACAAAATTAATTAAAAAAAACAGATACCAAAAATAAATAGAAAGGAAAAGGTAAAGTGCAGTAAACAGGAATAAACTACAGGAAGTCCATATATGGTGTTCCTTTTTCTTAAACAGCGTTCCCAGGTAGACAATGTGTGCCGGTTTATAAATAAATGAGCTTTTAGGCTTTACTGAACGTCTCGGAGAATCCCAGCCATTATGTTCATGTTTAAT
>JAOVYV010000040.1:27612344-27624373 GCA_025674545.1 Hassar affinis | reverse complement strand
TGCTGCGTCTCACATTGCTGCATCTCAGTCTGCTGTGTCTCACACTGCTGAGTATCACACTGCTGCGTCTCACACTGCTGCGTCTCAGTCTGCTGCGTCTCACATTGCTGCAACTCACACTGCTGCATCTCACACTGCTGAGTATCACACTGCTGAGTATCACACTGCTGCATCTCACACTGCTGCGTCTCAGTCTGCTGCGTCTCACATTGCTGCATCTCAGTCTGCTGTGTCTCACACTGCTGAGTATCACACTGCTGCGTC
This sequence comes from Hassar affinis, assembly GCA_025674545.1. Taxonomy (NCBI): domain Eukaryota; kingdom Metazoa; phylum Chordata; class Actinopteri; order Siluriformes; family Doradidae; genus Hassar; species Hassar affinis. The sequence goes on along the minus strand of JAOVYV010000040.1, from coordinate 27,624,109 downwards.
TCACACTGATGCGTCTCAGTCTGCTGCGTCTCACATTGCTGCATCTCAGTCTGCTGTGTCTCACACTGCTGCATCTCACACTGCTGAGTATCACACTGCTGCGTCTCACACTCAGGAATGCCGTGTGCACGTTGCTGCAGAATTCTCCTCTGATTGGTCTGAAGTGTCGCAAATGGGTTTTTTTTCTGTCCGCAAATCACAGGTTTCTATTCATATGATATTGTTACTATGGTAACAACTCACTCATTCATTCAAGTTTTACACTTCAGGATGTGCTGCATTAGGAAAATAATCATGATGTAGATGAGTATGAGTATGAGTATGATGTAGAAGAGTAATGCTGCAGTCACTGATTGTTCCATATCTTTATAACAGCATGTCAGGAAGTATTGCATTCCATCTAGAGTCCATCTAGAGAATGTGGTCGTGATGCAGGACATGAAATTTGGTGAAGTTTGAGTCGCTTACATCACAACGTATTAGCTAGTGATTGGCAAGTGCTAGATTTAGCTTTGAACGTTCGTCACTTCTCCGTAAATGAATCCTAATGAGCTAATGAACATAACGCCTCCTAGAGGACAACTCACCATATAAAGTTCCTTTCATTCATTTCAGGCAAAACAGTTTTCAAGCTATTTGTCCAACAGGTGCTCTGAGCCTCCCTTACTTCAGGGGGCACTATAGCATGAAGGACAACACGCACCTAGACACGCAAACCTTATATTCCGTATATGTGGAGCTCCAGCCACACCATCATGTGGATTGTTGTGTCTATGTATATAAATATCATCAATGAAAAACTGGTTTGGGGACAAAAACAAAACCGTGTAATTCGTAATAAAATGGCCAAAATACAGAGCATCAAGAAATGACTTGAACACCGTGTCCTAAAGAGGTCCTGCTGCAGAGTCATGAAAAAAATAATGAAAGATTTTCCTGAAGTGCTCACTAGGGTGAATGACGAGTGACTTGACGTGCTCTGAGGACTTTCAACCCCAAACCAGCTCGCCCACTTGTGCGTGTCTGAGCTGTTAATAGAAGGGCTAATTAGTCCTTAACGAGAGCATAAGTATGCCTATGAAGATGCGTGTTGTTGTCTTCAGAGCACACAGGCCCGGTCACGTCCTATCCATCTACAGCGCGGGGTTTCTGCGGTTAAAAAAAAAAACCCTCAAGCTGCAAACTCCTGACTGATGATGACTCGCCCCTCAGATCTCACTCTCTGCTCACGGGCAGAAGTGCTCTATCATAATTACTGATCAGTCACAAGCCAGAGAAAGAGAGAGACAGAGCGAGGGAGAGAGAAGCAGAAAGAGAGATTGAGAGAGAGAGAGAGAGAGAGAGAGAGAGAGAGAGCAAAGTTATGACAACAGAGGACAGTTTAAACCGTCTGTTTTTGTTGTTGTTTGTTGTGAAGCCTAGTCTGTGTGTTTTGCATGAGTGTGTGTGTGTGTGTATGGGAGGGCAGCGAGGCTGTGATCTCAGGGCTGTGTCTGCAAACATGGGAGGCAGACAGGGCACAACCTTTGACCCCTGCCTTGTGCCTTGTCAAACGATCCCTCCTGTGGGGGGTAATTAGGACCCTGAGAGGCCCCTATTTTAAGGTGCTGCCAGGTTTCGGAGTTAAAAATAGCATCACGGATGAGACGGAGTGCAAAGTGGGCAAAACACAGGAGACACGTAGGTGCCAGAAATGCAGAAAAAACACACAGTCCAAAAATAGTTTCTATGCACGTGTGTGTGTGTGTGTGTGTGTGTGTGTGTGTGTGTGTGTGTGTGTGTGTGCTGATGTTGATCAGACTATAAGACTAGTGTGCGTTAGTGTTTGAGCCGTCAAAGCCGGTAGAACTGAGATACAGGCAAATTATTAATGGTTTTGGGCATCTGCTTTTTCAGGCAATGAGAAGAGGAAAAACAGGGCCATTAGAGTAATCCAGTTGTTCCTGGAACGTCTAATAAAAATGCCCATTTACTCCATGTGTGTGTGTGTGTGTGTGTCCATGTTCCAGTGTTGCTCATCAGTTTCATTCTGGCCTCCTCTGATTCCATGCCAGCTGCGTTACAAACTGTTTATCTTCCTAAAAAGCTTCTCGGACAATCTTCTGCAAACATCCTCAAATCATCCACACTTCTGTGCGTTTTCTTTCTTTTCTTTCCTTTTCTTTTCTATTTTTTTACCACTCACACAAAACGTTCAAAAATGTAACCAGAAATGACTTTCGGAGAGAAAGACTGTGACCGGAGCCGATAATGCGCAGTCTGTGCTGCAATTGACTCAAGTGCGCTCAATTAGCCATGCTAAAAGCTAACGTGTGACGGGGTTAATGCTCCATGAACGAAAGTCCTTAAGCGCCTGCTGGGCTTTGAGCAGGGCCCGGGATGGACATGTGGGGGGTCTGGAGGCTCCACGGAGGACAACCTCCCTTCTTTGTAATCTGTTTTAGCAGAAAGAAATGAACAAGATAAGTTAATTTGGCTCCGTGCCCTCTTTCTCCTCAAGCCCCGGGGGGTTGGAAGGACAGTGGACAAAAGGTCGACCCTCCCACTCCTGGTCCAGCTTGTTCTCCACGCGCCTACAGTCGGCCCCTGCCAGAAAACATCATTACCCATAATCACATGAGGGATCAAGTGGCGAGGTGCTGTACAAGCTCAGGCTGATGAGTGAGGAGCTATCAGGGAGTGATAGGATCTTGGATTGTCTCATTAGCTTCAAGTCTAGGCTGTCATTTTACTGACACCTGTTGCTGGAAGAGAATAACAGAGAGATCATGTGTGTGTGTGTGTGTGTGTGTGTGTGTGTGTGTGTCTCACTGAGCACTCAGCTAGGAGAAAGAAGGGCAGATGTTCTCATTAGCCCTTTAAGTGCTCCATGACCAAGAGCACTTTTACTCAGATTTGCGTTATAGCCCGAGGACACGTCCGCAAACAAAAAAACGTGTACTCCAAACGTCCTGGATGAGATTTCTGTCTCTCTGTGTCGCTCTGTCACCTGGAGAGCAGGTGATATTCAGCTAATAAACACGCAGGTAGGACCTACTGCCTTTATATGCACAAAGATGCCCGAGTATTGCTTAATAAAAGCCGTCCCGTTATACGACATTGGCGTCCACATTACTAGCCAATAAATAATCTTGTAGCTTCTTAATATTCAACTGCTACGCAAAACACAAGCAAGACATGCTTGGTGTGAGAAGCAGTGTTGGTTTGTTTGGAACTGGAGCTATGCCGATAAGAGAAGTCTCTTCCGTTAGTCAGACGGACTCTTTTCTGAAAATTCATGCTCAGATCTTCGTACAGCACCCACCGCGTGCGTAAACTCATCTTTAAACATTCCAAAGTTCAGATAAATAATGAGGTTTTGCTTGTGTTTCTAGAGGACAGTAAGCCACACTGTGTCCCACACCGCATCAGCGTATCCGCGTGACTTCATGTTGTTCAGAGATTTGAGACATGCAGCTGTTCTAAGAGAGCGTGTTCACTCAGCTCCAAGAGCGTTAGTGAGGTCGGGCGCTAAGGTTGGGTTGGAGAGGAGGCTCCAGCTCCTGGAATGCATCATCGCTTTGCATGTGCCTAAGACTTCTATACCGTACTGTACAGCAATGAGCCGGTCAGTTTTACTCGGTGTCTTGGAGAATCTGCCGTCACACAGCTCTTCTGGGGACTTTACGCATCACACTTACTCCGTGACAATTTAATTCTTCACCTGCACCTTATTTATAGTGTTCATCATGTATATTGTTTGGATTACTAGAGAGGCAGTAATGACTGAAACCAAATTCCTAGTGTGTGTGTGTGTGTGTGTGTGTGTGTCAACAAGTTTAAGTAAATAAAAGGATGATGTAACCCGACCGGTCCATGCAGAGCCGCAGGACGGAGCGCGTGCACGGCTACATGCTGGATGCTGGCAGGAACGGAGCGCGATATCACAGTTTGACTCACACTTTCCCATCGTGTCAATAGGAACAGGAATAAAATCTATGACGCACAGCTGTGTACCCGTGGAAATCCTGTGAGCCTGTAGCGCTGGCAAACACTTTATCTGTTGTTACAGACCTATTTATTTAACGATAGCAGGCAAAGAGTTTCGATCTTTGACTGTGCAGGAACGCTCTGGGTGTTTGCCTAGCGACGGTGTGTGATGTGGTCTCCAAAACCAAAGAGGCAGAAGTGGAGCCGTTTAGTTTGTGGGGAAAACCTGAAATATGGGCTGGAAAATTGATGCTGTTATTCAAATAACCTCCTCCTTCATGATCCAGGCATGGACAATGACATGACTGCCTGCTTCACGCTGAAACAAATCAATCTCTCCAGCTCCCTTTTCCTCCCTCACCGGCATTGTTTCTTTTGCTCTGTTCCCCTCTCTCTCCCTCCCTCTCTCTCTCTCTCTCTCTCTCTCTCTTTCTCTCTCTCTCTCTCGCTCTCTCTCTCTCTCCTCTGAAAGGTGGATGTGAGTAATGCCACGTCTTTTTTTCTCCGGGCTCGGAAACAGCTGGAACTCTGAGGTTTCGTCGACTAATAAACCCGGTTTCCCCTGTGCAGAAATATGTCTTTCTCGCGCGACCACGGCTCGGCTCGCCTGAAACCACAAGGCCCTGAATGATAAATCAAATCTGAGTTTGCGTTGAGTCTGGCGAAGATGAATGTTTCAGATGAATTGCGACGAAATAACACAGGAGCTTGTGTTGCCATTAGTGCGTAGCTATCATAGTGTGTGTAAGTGTGTGTAAGTGTGTGTGTGTGTGTGTGTGTTAGTGCAGCCTGATGAGTATCAGACATTCCCAAGCCAGCCAGCATGCTGACTTAGGTTCAGTTTTAACCTTTCAACTGGTAATGAATGAGATTAGAAAGAGACTGGAGGTGATCCTAAATCAGTACTCAGCCCTGTTTGATGTGTGTGAGCCGTGAGCTCAGGGATGAATGGGCTGCAGGCTGAGGAAAGCTGCAGCTGAACGTCATTCCTCCTTAGCCACCTTGGCTTCTCCTGATGAAATGTGTGACATATATATGAGGTGGAATGCGCCCATATAATTTGCTCGAAAAATGCCCCCTGTTTTCCCAGGGACTGAAAAAAATAAAAAAGGGAAGCATGTTAGAGGTGCGTGGTGAGAAGGAAACAGAAAGAAGAGAGAGGAAGGAGAGGAGTGAATGAATGAATGAATGAAATTCCTAAATGTAGACTTTGAACAGCACCAGATTCCTCAGGTAGTATTTCAATACAGCATCATTTCTGACCTAAGACATGACTTTCTAACACTGATTAGAAAAGGGTGACTGAACACACGATTGCATGAATGAATGGATGGATGAATGGATGGATGGATGGATGAATGAATAGATGGATGAATTAATGGATGGATGGATGGATGGATAGATGAATGGATGGATGGATGGATGGATGGATGGATAGATGAATGGATGGATGGATGAATGGATGGATGGATAGATGGATGGATGGATGGATGGATGAATGGATGGATGGATAAATGGATGGATAGATGGATGGATGGAGGAATGAATGAATGAATGAATGGATGGATGGATAGATGGATGAATGGATGGATAGATGAATAAATGGATGGATGAATGGATGAATGAATAAATGGATGGATGAATGAATGAATGGATGAATGGGTGAATTAATAAATGGATGGATGGATGAATGAATTAATTAATTAATGGATGGATAGATGAATAAATGAATAGATGGATGGATGAATGAATGGATGTATGGATTGATAGATGAATGGATGGATGAATTAATTAATTAATTAATTAATGGATGGATGGATAGATGAATGGAAGGATGGATGAATGAATGGATGAATTAATAAATGGATGGATGGATGGATGGATAAATGAATAGATGGATGGATGAATGGATGGATGGATGAATGAATGAATGGATGGGTGGGTGAGTGAGTGAGTAAGTGAGTATGTGATTGATTATTATTATTATTATTAATAATAATAATAATAATAATAATAATAATAATAATAATAATAATAATAATAATAATAATTCAGTTGAATTTCTCCCTGTGTGTATTTGGACACTTAGTTACAATTAATGTGTTGTGTTTGTTTAAACGTCTTATATTTCCCATAATGCCTTGGCCATGCTGTAAATGCATACAGTCACACCAATAAAGCTTGTTGAGCTGAATTGAGTGAGTGAAAAAGTGAATGGATGGACAGACAGACGGACAAACAAATGAAAATTGGACACACAGTCTTTCTAACATCTCCATGGCATGACAGCCATATTTTTATCCGATTATAGTTACTTTCTGGAACACTGGTGAAGCAAGATCATTCATTTTATTCCTTATGCTACAGCAGCTAGAAATGAACCCCTTCCTTCACCAGATGATCTTTTTCTAGCGACTAAAGCAAGCAACAAAAACACCAAAATAATTATTGTTTTTTATAAAATGTCATTTTGCAAAAATACCCCACTACAAATGGCACACTGCAGCTGAACACTTTCCCTCGTCACAGCGTCCTACATCATGATGAGACGGTTTTTAAATCGTTTCATGCACTGTCTACCACACATCGTTACTATAGAAAGTAGCGCTGTCTAATATGACCGTCAGAGAAAGAGCAAGAATGAAGTTATGTAAGCCTACCGCATTTCAGAATCATCCCTTAAGCAGTTCTTGAGATTCTGAAATGTGTGACTGGCGGCCCCAAATAACATATGGATAACATTTCAGCAAATTTGGTGTGCACTGCATCTAAAGCATATGGTAGTGATTCTGGGTGTAAAATTTGGTGAAGTTTGAGCCTTTACGTCACAAGGTATTGACTAGTGAATCACTAGATTTTTGTTGAAGGAGGCCAACTAGCCATAAAATGTTTATAATGTTAGGCAAAAATGGTTTTCGAAGCATTGCCCAAAAAGTGCTTTGAGGAAGAAAGTGAATGAATGAAAAAATGAATTCCTCGGGTAGTATTTCAATACAGCTTATTTTTAACCAAATATATGACCGTCTATCACTGTATAGACATAATAAGATAGAAAAAGGAACAGAGTGACTGAGCACATGATTGCATGAATGAATGAATGGATGGATGAATGTTGTGATGCAGGGTGTAAAATTTCATGAAGGTTGAGTCTTGGGTAGTAAATGCTAGATTCTTGCTTTATTTGCATTATTCACTAGGTGGCGCTACTCCGCAAATAAATTTTAACGAGCTAGGCGAATGTAATGTGCCACCTAGAGGCCAGTTTACCATAAAAACTTCATCATTTTAGGCAAAATTGGTTTTTGAAGCATTGCCCAAAAAGTTTTTATGGTAAATTTTTAACTGAATATATGACTTTCTATCACTGTTTAGACATAATAAGATATAAAAAGGAACAGGGTGACTGAACACATGAGTGTTTGAATAAATAAATGAATGAATGTAGGGATGCAGGGTATAATATTTCATGAAGGTTGAGTCTTTACATCACAAGATATTGGCTAGTAAATGCTAGATTCTTGCTTTATTTGCATGATTCACTGAGCTAGGCGAATGTAATGCGCCACCTAGAGGCCAATTTACCATAAAAACTTCATCATTTTAGGCGAAAACGGTTTTCGAACCATAGCCCAAAAAGTGCTTTGAGACTTCCTCCCTTCAGGGGGTGCTAGCATGAAGGGCAAGACACAAACAGAGAGACTAACTTTATATTCCGTATCAGACTCGTGGAGCTACAACCACACCAGGTGTCATGTTGGTTGGTGGAGTCTGAGTATCGTCATTATATCATCAAATAAAAATCGGTGCAGAAAAGTTTGATAAAAAAAACTAGATGACCATCAGCGCTGCTGCTGCGCTCGTAATACCGTATTAGAAGGAGAGCATTAAGATAAACCCGCCACTCTATTCTTAAGTTATCTCTAAGATAATAAACCAGGTCAAAATTAATCCCTGTGCTAGATCTCTGGCTGATTTTCTTCCTTTTTTTCCCATTAATATACCAGCTTCAGTGTCAGACCCTCGTCCATGACTGCATTAACCCATTTCAGCCGATGCCAGTGATTGCCTCATGGCACTTGTATGCACAAACAAACCATTTTAAGTGTGACGGAGGCCACATCATAACTCATAGCTGGCGCACGCCGTTGACATTAGTAATAACAGAGACTGGAAAAATGCAGGTCCAGATAACAACGGCTCTGTAACTCGTTAGCTCATTACAAGGACATTAAAAAGCAGTGAAGTAAGAAGAATTGCTCTGATAAGTACCTTTTTACGCTATCTTTATTATCATTGGCATGCCTAAACATATTTATAAAAGAATTAGACTCACATTAAGCGTAGAAAGATTTGTCCGATGTGTAATGTGCAATTTTGTAACAGTTGGAGAGAAATAAATCATGACGGAAACATTGGCAATGCGAGAGGAAGCGTGTTAGTGGTGACACTGCAGCCCTGGAGTAATTATGCCACAACGTGTGTGAGTGTGCATGTGCGAGTGTGTGTGGTATGCGGGTGGATCCTAGTCTTAAAGTCGCAGATCGGTGTTTTCACTGCTCCATTAGAGTTTTACGATATAAAATCATGTCATGGCCTTGAAGTGAAACTCTGTCTCCTTCAATATGGAGCCAAAGGAGTGAGGTCAGGGAGTCGCACTTGGGGAAAAAAACCTACCCTTTTAAGGCTGCACACAGATCAGGGAGCTCGATTCCATTTCTGCAGGAAGAGGGACAAAGGCGACAGGAAACGGTATAATGTAGCCCTAAATCACACCAGTCTGAACTCTTGCTCACTCACACACACTAACGAACAGGGGCTCGGCTCGTCCGGCTTTAGCGAATGAGACACAGCAATGCTGTGGTCGGCTAGAAGAATTACAGTAGTGCTTTTATCTCACATCTTTTGCACTTTTGTTTGTTTGTTTGTTTTCTGGGATGCTGGCCTGGTTGGGTTAGGATACAACAGGCTTATATGTAGATACCATGGATTAATATGGATTAATGGATGATGCTCTAGCTCAAGAAAGTGTGTTTGTAAAGTGATCAGAGTTGCAGTGAATAACCTCACAGTAAATTATCTCAATCCAAATATAAGGACTTACACGATCCAACTGACGCTTGGTGACTACACTACCAAGCTTGGCAGCTATTCCTGCAGAAACCGGGCGTCTAACATGCACTATCCAGCAAAATCATTTCTGCAAGTGCAGTGATGAAAAACAGCCAATGAGAGAAATCGTATCCATCTGCGAAGCAGATCCCTGAATCCAGTTTGTCACCTGTGTACAGTATTTGTGATTCCATTTACCGTACATTTACTTACAAGTAGAGTACTGCAGTAGAATTTTAAGTACTATATCTACGTATTTCCACTTGATGCTACTTTACACTTCCATTCCACCACATTTCGGATATTGTACGTCCTACTCCGCTACATTTATTTGACAGCTTTAGTTAGTTTTAAGATATAGATTTTACACAATGGATAATATCACAATACAGCACATTGTTTAAAGATTAAATCTGTGGTTTCCAACCTTTTTGGCTTCTGATGTCTTACAGATAGCATGTAAAACTCATGTCTATGAGTTTGTTAACAAATAGTAGACCCCCCTACCCCCACCCTTTAATCTTCTAACATGGTTTCATTTCATTCAATAAACCTTCAAAACATCTCACCAAAAATCACAGATAAAAGAAAAATCCCAAACAGATATATATGTGTGTCAGAACTTCTTCTTTCCTTTTCTATTAAATATCTCACAATCAAACACACCAGGTTTATCTGGTGTCCCCGTATATAAGACTGTATAAGGCTCAGCCTCCATCAGCTACGACGCCAAAGTGCTGCTTACACACTGACGCTTCAGCAGTAATCATCTAATGATGATATATATAATAATATACTGGGACAAATGGTTAAATGGAACAGTCTTTGTGATCATGGGTGCACATTTCCCCCTGGAATGATTACAATAAAGTGGAACAAAAGTGACTTTACAACAGCGGAATGAGCGCAACGGTAGCGGATTATGCCCGGTTAGTCGTTCATGCTGTTATTCGCGTCTCTTAATAGTCAAAATAACCTCAGTCATTGCTTTAAAGCACTGTTTGCTTTGGAGTGCCTGTTTTGGAGTCAGTACTGTGGGACAGGATATGATGTCAGCATGAATGCCGATGATGTCACAGGCTGCTGTGCCAAAATCATGATGCCTTTTCCTCCTCCTGCTACAGCTTCCTGAAGCCAAGCCATCGGCATGACCTATATCTGCAGGTGTCAGGCGTATTAGTGTATATTTTACTAGCAGAGTGCTTTATATCTCTACCTTAGGCCATTCTCTTTATTATAAATGTGATCAGGGGATTACTAACACCCATAAATGTGACAGAGGTTTGCATTAACTCATGTTCATTTTCATATTCCAGCAGGGAGGAACAGTCTGATACAGCAGATGTGTTTACAAGTATCCTAGCAGTAAGAGAGCGAAAGCGCCATGTCTAGACACCTCCTTCTATTTCTCTCTACAGATAAGTGGGGGGATGACTACATGACATTCTTCCACCTCAGCCGATCAGCCCCCGATCTGCCTAAGAGTGATTCATTTGTCTCTTAAACACCTCCGCTCTCAAACAGCTGTCTAATACGAGTGCACTTTGGAGAAACTCCCCCTCTTTAATGATTCTCGCTGAAACAGCTCCCTTGGAAATTTGCAATATCTCCTTCAGCTTCATCTACTTTTCCCAGGCAGTATTTATTTACTTATTACTGAAGCCTTGATTCCTATTGGTCAGAAGGTGTTGATTCATTTTCTGTAACAGCAGCTCAGACAGTAGTGTCAGAGATATGAGTGAGACAGAAAGAAAATACTAACACATTTCTGGAATAAAATGTGAAATATCAGAAAGCAGTACACACTCAAGAGCTAGCATCACAAGCTAATTTGTCGTATTGAGAATGAAGGACATTGAGGTAAAAGCTCACAGGTGTTGATATAAGCGTCAGACAAGCCATGTCTTAACACATTTCATGTGCAGGAGAAACACATACAGATACAGCAATGTTCTTGCACAGCAGTGTAAGTCAGTGTACACTGAAGTACCAGAAAAACTGGTATAGCAGTTAATACTTGCTAGGTCCCCCAAGGGATGTTAGAGGGTTTGTTGAGGCCCCAGCATTGAATTCCGATGTTACTTGAGGCAGTGTTGCTCATATGTGAAAATCCAAATCTCCAAAATGCTATGACCCATCTCACGAGCTCCAACTATTAAACTGTGTTGAAAATCAGAAATTCATGATAACTTGGCAGAAACAGCTCTAGAAGTTTCCATAGGTGTCTATCGCTTTATATACACACTTGTGGATGCAATTAATGACATTCATAGGTGGTGTTCCTATGTATTTTCCTATATGTATACCAGTTTTTCTGGTACTTTAATGTATACTGACTTACACTGGTGTGCAAGAACGTTGCTGTATCTGTATATGTTTCTCCTGCACATGAATTGTCAAGACATGGCTTGTCTGACGTTTATATCGACACCAGTGAGCTTTTACCACATTTTTAATGTCCTCTTCATTCTCAATACGAAAAATTCACTTGTGACTCTAGCTCTCGAGTGCATACTGTAGTCATTTGTGTGTACTGCTTTCTGATATTTCATATTTTATTTCAGAAATTTGTTCTTTTCTTTCTATCTCGCTGATAATTCAGACACTTTCAATCTCATTGTACATGTATAATGACAATAAAGGCATTCTATTCTATTCACTACTGTCTGAGCTGATATATACCAAAT
>JAOVYV010000040.1:27574677-27609676 GCA_025674545.1 Hassar affinis | reverse complement strand
AGTGTGTGTGTGTGTGTGTTAGTGTGTGTGTGTATATGTGTGTGTGTGTGTGAGTGTGTGTGTGAAAGAGAGAGAGAGAGATAGGGCCTACACATGGTGTTTGACAGTGTGGGAATCCAAATGCGGTCAATAAGTCACTGTGGACAAGAGAATCTGCCCAACATAAATAAAAATGTAAACACACACACACACACACACACACATTCCCAAGTCGAACACAGACAGACAGACACCCCGAGCAAAGGCATACTCGTTTTCTCTAACATGTGTCTCATGCACAGACGGTTGTTCATCCATGATATTTGGTGACATAATTTTTGAGCTTTACACCCACATACACACACACACACACACACACACAGACACACACACACACACAAACACACTTGCTGCTGTGGTTTAGGACACAGTTTGACGTCCTGTCATTTATAAACATGAAGTAAACTTCACTGTAATCCTACAGACTGTGGGCAGGAATCACAGCACAGTTTAGATTGACTCCGCCCCCAAACTCTAAACTCCGCCTCCTGGAATTTTGGAAAGCTGGATCTAACCTTGGATTAAAAATAATAATAAAAATCTTTGATTAGGGTTAAACACATGTCATTTGTTGTATTCCTGCATGGCCTTTGTTCATTCATGTGAATTAATGCAGTAAATAATATTAACGAGCCTTAACGCAAAGCAACACGTTTTCTCAAGTATGTGTAATTTAAGAATGACTCAGCACAATCCAAACAAATATCTCAAATCATTACATAGACCAAATACCTTGAGAGCATGGAGTTTCTTTCATTTTTTAATCTCCCGGCTGACAACTTCACTTCCACCATACAATTAATTCCTGCGTTCTTGGCTCAGGAAAAATGGGAGAACAGAAAATGTAGAAATGTGGTTTAATCTTATCCTGTCGTTTACAACCTGAAGCTTGGAAGGAAGCCACAGTGATCAGAGAATGCTCCTAGCTAGTATGCCTGACTTGTACTGCTAATCGGCTAATAGCTAACATGAAGCTAAGTATGTAAAATAAAAAAAATAAAAAAATGTTTTCCCAATGATTAGCGCATTATTTAATTTGTATTTAACTACATAGAAGACAATGTGTAGATATATAGGCATGTTGTGGTGCCTTTGGTGAGAGTACACAGCTAGTAGCTAGTACTGAGTAGAGCTAGATTGTGGAGATAATCTGCTAAGGAAGCTAATATGAAGCCTGTGACATGACGTTACATCAACCAGCCGATTTGTCTGTCGCTAATGGTTATAAAATTATGCAATAAGTGTGTCTCCATGCAGTGGGCATGGCGGAAGGCTCTCTTCAGAGGAACATGGGTTAAATTTCACTTGACTTGTCTCAGTAGGGTTCATGAGAGGAAGCTGTCCGGTTTAACATCTATCTGTCTACAGACTGTTATTACAAAATGATGGAGAGAGAGAAAAGGCGGACAGAGAGTACAGCTTAGCATCCCGGGCTGACTTCAGACGTGTTCATGCTTAACCACGGCTTTACAGCTAGCCGGAGGCACCGAGGCACTCAGGTAGAGAAGAGAAGAATAAAGGGGTACTTGGGTGTGCGAAGAGCCCTCAACACCAGATTAATCTCACTGTCTGTCTTCGAGACCCGCCTCGAAACAAGCGCTGTTGCTTGATCTGCATGTGAGCTGTCATTCAGTACAGCCTGAGCGATGCTTCAGCTATGAGACGGCGCTGCGATTCTGTCTACACAACTTCCCCCGGAACAGCGCTCTGCTTGAGTGTTCAGTCGCAAGCCATGCGACACGTGAATGCAGAATAAACTTCTCGAAAACGCGCGGACATCAAACCATACAGTATATTTCCACGTGGGAAAGAAATGCAAATGATGAAACAAAGTGTCTCTGACTTTGACTTTTGTTTTCCCAGAGCTGAAGTAAGGTTCCTATTAATGGAATTATACAAGGAGCTTGTTTTTACGGTTCACAAACAGTCCAGCTCAGTGAAGTTCCTCCTTACCAGATGTCTCTGAATCAGCAAACAAATACAGACAATGCAGAAGAAGTACACACTGTAGACACACACACACACACACAGTAATGCACATGCATTATATACAACAAAATGTGTATTCTTACATATAATAAAAGTTTCACAGTAACATTTCTCACACTGCACTGCATTTTTAAAGTTACAGTTTTAAAGTTTTTTGGGAAAAAACAAATTTTATAACATACAGGGAGCATACATTTTATACAAGGAGCAGCCGTGGGCTTGTGGTTAAGCAACCAGCCTTGCCAGCATAACTGCTCTCCAGGACAAGGTTGCCCACCGTGTGCTCACTAGTGTGTGTAAATGTGTGTTTCACTGCACGGAAGGGTTAAATGCAGAGGACAAATACCTCTGTGTGCAAGCACACTTTCTTTCTTTCTTTCTTTTTTTCTATTACAAACTAGAAGGACACTCAGAGAACAAAGACCTCTACCAAGGCCACTAGTCCAGCCTTTTATGATACTTAAATCTACAACCACATCCACTACACCCTGAAGTACCAGAAAAACTGGAAAAATCCATAGCAACACCACCCGTGCATGTCATTGATCGACAGACATCTATGGAAGGTTCTAGAGCTATTTCTGCCATGAGAAATGCAAGTTAAAAGGTGGGTCGTAACATTTCAGAGGTAGGAGCAAAGTTTGGATTTTAACATATGAGCACTTCAAGGGTGTACCGTGACTCCAAGAAATCCGGAAAAATCTCCAACTTGCAACAGCAGCGTGTCTGTAAAAAGACTCTGGGTGAATGTGACCGGCTTCACCTGGCAATAATCGTTTCATGTGATAGGTGTACAACGCTGCCTCAAGTAACATTGGAATTCAATGCTGGGGCCTCGACAAACATCAGCATGAGGACTGTGCAATGTTACGTTCCCTCCAAGATCCCATGGGGGACTTACCAACTATACCAGTTTTGGAACTGGTACTTCAGTGTATATTTCTGGATATATTTCCAAAGCTGTCAGAATTAGTGGTGGCATGCTATCCACTGTATTTATGACAGGTTGGTGCATATGAAATAAGTTCAGTTCGTCTCGCAATTTTAGCCAAAGTGGAAAATAATATGTTGATCCACCCTATGACTCGGATCCGTTCCGAAATCGAATAAGCTCTTCCTTGGCCCAGAATACGCCCTTTCACAAAGGTTCATGAAAATCAGCCCTGCAGTTTTTTTCCGTAACAGACAGACAAACCAACAAACCAACAAACAAATCAAAAACATAACCTCCTTGGCAGAGGTAATAAGATGTCATGGATGAAGTCTTTGGCGTGTATTTGTAAAGATTTTGTAATAGATAGAATGTAGAAACAAAATAACTAAACGTCAGACACTGAACACGTCGGAGCAGATTTGCAGTAAATGTAACAAAACGTGTTTGTGTTGCTCTGGACTTACATCAACATTCAGTTACCAGGGTGTGTCAGTGCTGATAATTCAACACGTTTAGAGTCAATTTATTCGACCCAGTGTGTTGTTCTACTACAACTAACTTATTTCAGATAATTTTTGGGAATCGTTCTCATTTACACACTGCTAAATAAGTATCAGTGCAGAGATGCTTCCTGTTCTCCACTAGATCTTCTTCCTGACTAAAGATCCAGACTAATGGCATAGCCGAATATGAATATGTCAGTCAGAATGAGGAAATAATACAAATCTCAGAGACATTGTCAACTGGAGACGTGGATCAGGACTAGAATAGAAAGAACCGAAAGAGCATATTTTCCTAACATGAATGTGCTTTCATTAATTCATCCCAAGTAACTGCCCCATCAGGGTGTTGGTAGATTAAATTAGGTTCCTAGTAATTTTCTAGTATGAAATAAGCATACCCATTTGCAAACTTCTTGCTTAAGCAGTTCTTGAGATATTGAAATGTGTCCGTTGGAGCTGCGGCGCCCCCTTTGGATGAAATGTAACATAAGTTGGTCTACATGTAAAGAATGTGGAATTGATATTGGATGTGAAATTTTGTGACATTTGAGCCTTTAGATCACAAGTTATTGGCTAGTGAAATGCTAACATTTTACTTTGAACACTATTCACAAGGTGGCACTACTCCACAAATGAGCTTGGGTATTGCAACTCCTAGAGGAAACCTGCCAAAAAAGTCATAATTTTTTGGCAAAATGAAAATAACCTGAAAGATTTTTTTTCAGGTTATTGCCCAAAAAAGTGCTTTGAGCCTACCCCACTTTAGGGGGCGCTATCACGAAGGGCAACAGACACAAATCGTATATTCTGTAGTACTTGTGGGGCTACAATCACACCAAATTTCATGTGGACTGGTGAAGTGTAAGCATGTGGTATCATCAATTAATTTTGGTGAAAAAATGAAGGAGGTGGAAGAAGAAGAAGAAGAGGAAGAAGAACGTTGACAAAAAATGTTATGATCACCATATCTACCAGCTAGCTGCAGTAGTCATAATAGCAGCATAAGCCACATTAAAAAAATTAATAAATAAGAGAGAATTAATTAATAAATAAATTAATAAATAAAAAGAGAAAGAAAATTGGAGTTGATACCAATTATGAACTGAAATGATGAAGCTGAAAGGTTGAAGAACTGTTCATTTTAAATGTTGAAAATTTGAGGAACCTAAGCTTAGCCCCCACTTCAGGCTTAAATTTGAATACAGATATGAATTTCTGGAGCACCAAAAAGGTCCAAAGGTTCCAGCACCACCTCATCTACCAGGATTACCATACTCTCAGATGAGTCAGATGATCAATCCTCTCCTATCACCATCTATTCATGGATCCTGCCAGACTGCCTTCGTGACTTTTGTATCCAGTAGCAGCTCCCTGCACAGATGCTCTCACCTCCACCCGGGCTTCCTCTTCATCTCTTCCTTCTTGCATGACCTCTACTAAATGGCACACGCAAATTTCAATAAATCACTTATTCAGCTTGCTGAGTGAGTCACGAGCATCTGAAAACGGCCATTGTGCAAAAGGGAATGCGATTAGTTCTGCTGCGGGCGACGCGCCTACAAAGGGTCAGACAATAATTGGATTTGTTTGAGGACTGTACATTTGTGCTAATGATGGAAGGGACCACCAAGAGGAACACATGCCACCGGCAAAAACGGGGAACCCCGGCTTTACCATCAACAAGTGCTTCTTCTACGCATATCTCAGCTCTAGTGCACACATGGAAGTCTTCTGAAATCTGGAAAACAGTGGTGCGCACGCAAAATCTCCTAAATGCTTTTTCTGTTCAGGCCTTATATTCATTATTGCTAATTATAGTAATCATTACAAGTATGCTGGCAATGTAACCCAAAGCTTTCAATGTAAATAATCTTGCTTACACAAAGTTCTCAGAGTAAATTGTCTTAATTTAAAAAATCTACCATCCGAGCCCGACCTCGCTCAGCTCACTCAGAGGTCCTCGACACTCGAGCGTTTTCCGCTGGAATTTCTCATTGTTGCTGTGATCTCCCTGTGTTCAGGGTCAATTCAGGAGTTCGCTGGAACATCAGTTTGGAAATTCTGCTAAGCCTTTGATGAGCGCTGACACATCGGGCTGTTTACAAAGTCGCCTAATCACCTGACCGCAATTATTTTTCAGGAAAAATTACACCTCAAAGCCTTCGTGTAAAAGTCACGCGTGGTCAGAATTCTCAAGCGGCGTCTTTGTAGTGTAGAGGATAGGAATTTGTATGCTCAGTAATGAGAAGGAGACACGTAAAATTAGTGTCTGAAGATTTCATTTAGTTTCTCAGGGTAGTGAGCTTATCTTTGTCTGTTTTTCTATCCCTCTCTTTTTCTCTCGTTCTCTTCTTTCAGGGCTCTTATCACACAACCCCAAGGCACCCATAACTTACACTCCTTTCTGACAGTGCAGCTTAGCCAGCTAAAAAAGAATGGTTAACATAGCATATTCTCTCTCTCTCTCTCTCTCTCTCTCTTTCTCTCTTTCTCTCTCTTTCTCTCTCTCTCACCCACACACACACCCACTCCCCCCCCCCCACCCCAAGCTGTGCTTCTGAACTGTCAGGTCTGGTCTGATAAGAGTTGATCGATGACTAGCTTGCTGGCTCCGTGCTGCCCCGGTCTCACCATGAGCTCCATGCTCAGACAAGGCCAAGACTCCACAAGGTTACAGAACCGAAGATTGACCCCTGCAGCACACCGTACATACAGTAGCTATGTTTCAAAAGTGCATCATACCCCTAATTTACTTCAGGCCCTGATATATCAAGCGGAACACCATCCATCAGGTACTTTGTAACCTGCAGCAGGCCATGTTTTTGTGACAAAATGAATAAATTTGGATTTAAAATGCTATTTCAGCATGCATTTTTCTTCATTTTTTTGTATACTATGTGAACTTTTTGCAGTTCTTTTTTAAAATGTTAATTTCAAATTGAGATGGCCCAGAATCTCTGTACAAGTGCTGCACCCAGCCGCCACCCGATTTCCAGAAGCATCCAATCACAGACAAGCTGGTTGTAGAATAGTTTCTACCTGCAGGCTTTCAGGTGACTCAACAGTATTTAGTTCGTTCTCATTATGCTGTCATCATTAAGTCATGGATTTCTGTCCAATAGCAGATGAGTTTCTAGAGTCCTACACGTGTGCTAAATCTTTTGGTATTTAACCATGCTTTCTCACCTACAGTGTCTGTCTAATCTCTGGCAGACTAAAATATTGTTCAGTCATTCTTTATTTCATGTGATTTATTTAAAAAAATAGTTGGAAACCAGATTTAAAGGAACAAGGAATGTAACCGAACCTGTATTTGATGTGCATTACTGTATACAGGTGTGTGACAAATTAGAGGAAAAACCAACACAGTATGTCTCAGTAAGGTGTTGGACCACCATTTACACATTTAACACATCTACACATTTAACTTTACTGGAAGCGATGAACACCGTTCTTCAGTTGGTGTTTTGATGATGATGATGATGATGGTAGAGTGCTCTTGATGTTCATGGTGACTTCAAAGCACTTTTTGTAAGTCCCTCTGGATAAGGGCGTCTGCCTTAAATGTAAATGTCTAACATGCTGCTCCAAAGTCTTCCACAAGGGTTCAACTGGGTTCGGATCTGTTGCTTGTGAAGGCCATAACACATGGTGTCCTGTAGTTTGGGGCGGAGTTATCCTGGAATAGCCATGGAAACTGCCATGAGAAATAATTCACCATAGGATGATCAGTCAGATGAGATTTGCTGTGACGTTTCACTCAAGGTGGACTCGAACCATGGCAGCGGATACATTAACACACAGAATGACATCTTCCTTTTCCTTTACAATTTTTCACCTGTCCGTATAACACGTATATATTAGGTACATGATTAATTACAGTACTTGCTTCACTGCACTGGTTACCAGTAAAATACAGAATTGATTTTAAGTTTTATTATTTGCTTTTAAAGCCTTGCACTATACTCTATATATACACTATATACACTATATCTCTGACTTGGTGAGCCAACATTCTACTTCACAATCCCTCCAATCTTCGAACCAGTGGCTCTTAGATATTCCAGGCTCATGGAGGAGGTGTGAAGGTGATCGGGCCTTTTCTGTAGCCACCCCAAGACTCTAGAGCAGTCTCCCAACCAAATAAAGGAATCACCTCCAATAGATCATTCATTCATTCATTCATTTTCTTGACCGTTTATTCCTTTTCAGGGTCATAGGAGAGCCAGTGCATAGCCGGCAGCATAGGGCGCAAGGCAGGAACAACCCTAGACAGGGCACCAATCCATCGTAGGGCACACACACTAGGCCCACTTTAGAGACACCAGTGAACCTAACGTGCATGTCTTTGGACTGTGGGAGGAAACCGAAGAACCCGGAGTAAACCCACGCAGACACGACATAGAAAGGACCCAGACCGCCCCACCTGGGGATCGAGCCCGGAACCTTCTTGCTGTGAGGCGTCAGTGCTGCCCACCGAGCCACCATGTCGCCCCCAATAGATCATTTTAAGTCAAATTTAATGAAGTTAAAAACTTATTTATTTTCTCAGGCATATGAGTTCTAAGTTGTTTTAAGTTGATTTTCTTGTGCTGCACTTTCTTGTGCTGCACTTTGATCTTTTAAATGTGATATAGAAATGACCAGGGTTCGATGCCCTGCAGTAGACTAGTGACCTGCCCAGGGTGTTTCCCTGTCTTCCGCAGTAACTAAGATAGCAAAATGTGCATTTTTCTTACAATGACTTTGTAATTATTGTCTATTCTAGTAGACTAGGACTTTTAATTGAGAGCCATGACTGTCTGTATGATTGATAGTGTGTTTAGAGAAAAGCCAAGCAGAGAGTGATTTAAGTCTATGAATATCTCCAACATGACAAATGTGACAGGTGATGTGTAAATGTTTAAAGGCAGATAAAGATCTCCTGACTGAAGGGATTTGGAACTTGGGGGTAAAAGTGCACCAATAAACCCATCGGGCTGGTATAATGGCCAGTGAATTAGTTAATGGTGAAAGGGAAGCTGATTAGGTACACACTTTGGCGGGTGAATTGCTAGCCCTTAGAGCTCTATTTCTGTATATTTTGGTGATGAGTGTGAGAACTAGTGAGCCTGTGCAGGATCCTGGTTTACAGGAGCTTTTCGTAAAACAAACACTGACAGGATGTAAATTGTACATTTCAACCCGTTCTCTTCTTCTTTATTTTACCTTACGACTTAAAAAGGCCAGGAAAGGCCATGCCAGAGTGACGGAGACAGAGAAAGCTTGCAGGGCCATGAAAACTTTGGTTATGATGAATGTCTGGGCTGAAAGAGCGTGAGCACCATATTTGGAGATGGACAGATAAAACGTTAACCTTGCTCCCTCTTAGAATGAACATTCCCAAGCTGTAATAAAATGTGTGGATGATAGTCACTGGACTGCTCGTCATATACAAAATAAATCACCAGCCAGGTATGTAAACAGAGCGGGTGTGATTTTCCACATGGCACGCTGCCCATAGCGCAGCGACTTCCCTTTGCAGCTATCCGCTTCCTCTCGCAACCCAAAATTAGATTCTATCACCTGCTGGATTGATCTAATGTACGGTATTTGTGCCACACCATGGCTGTGCTGTGCTGATTTATGGCTTTTGAACTCACTGAGACACCCAGAAATCCAGCAGCTCAAGTCGTTCCTGTGCAGAACCGGAGCCACAAATACAGCAGCAGTTTTGAACGGATTATAGCGAAATTGGACTCACTGTGTTTGACCCGTTGGAAAGTCGTCAGCAAGTGAAAGCACCTTAAATCACTGACTGCTCCTCTTTCTCGCTCTCATGTGGGAGAAAGCCCAGCACAAACCTGACAAATCCTCCTTACAGCCTTTCAGCCTCCAGAAGGACTGTGTAAGGCTGCATGGTGTCATCTCAGTACTTAACAACAGAACTTGACTGGCCAAGGACACATTAATGAAACACTCTTCAGTGCTCTCTGACTCCCAATAGAGCCATGTTGCTTAGACAGTCACTGACTGGTACCCTACAAGTGGCCCAGTGTGTGTGTGTGTGTGGAGGGGGGGAGGGGGGGTTAGAGAGAGAGGAGTGAGAGAGAGACACAGAGAGAGAGAGAGACTGAGAGAGTGAGAGAGACAGAGAGAGAGAGACAGAGAGAGAGAGAGAGAGAGACAGAGAGAGAGAGAGAGAGAGAGAGAGAGAAAGAGACAATGGAACAGTGTAACAGAATCAGAAAGAGTGACAGATCACGAGGTTGAGTGTGAGTGAAAAAAGTCTAGCAGAGAAATAAATAAATAAATAGATACATATGCAAATAAATAAATAAACAGTGGAAGAGCACAGTGGAACAGTGGAAAAGCCAAGACTGAGAAAACAGTGGGAAAAGAAAGAAATTTTAGTTTACATACGAGTCCTGCCTGTAATTTCCCAGGAATTGCAGTAGGTCTTGTTCTGATACACTGTCACGTCAGTCTTTCTGGGAATCTTCCCTTCTCATCACTGCTCAATTCAGTGCAAAAGTGCAGAGAGAGGGGGGGGGGGGTAAATGAGAAATGAGAAATGAGAAACAAGGAACGTAAAAGGACAGAGGGAGACACAAGAAATGGATGACAGAGAGAGAAAAGAGAAAGAGAGAGATAAGAGAGACAGAGAGACAGAATGGGAAAGAGACAGAGGCGATGGAAACAGAATGAGTAACAGAGACAGAAATATAGAAGGACAGAGTAAATTAATAACTTGAAAGATGATGAGACAAAGAGAAATAGAGAGAGAGAGAAAGAGAGAGAGAGAGAGAGAGAGAGAGAGTGTGTGTGTGTGTGTGTGTGTGTGTGTGTGAGAGAGAGAAGGAAAGAGAAACAAGAAATGGAAAAGGACAAAGGGAAACTAATGTAAATGGGGACAGAAAGAAAGAGAGACAGAAGAGAGAGAATCATAGGGATAGAGAGAGAAAGAGACAGAATGAGAAACAGAGAGTAAATTACTAACTTGAAAGAGACGGTGAGACAAAGAGACATACAGGGGTTAGACAATAAAACTGAAAAAATTGGAAGAAACAGAGACAGATAGATTGACTGAGCAACAGGGAGATAGAGAATTTGGAAAAAGAAACAAAGAGAGACATAGAGACAGACTGAGACAGAGAAAAGAAAAAGAGAGAGAGAGGGAGGAGACAGAGAGAGAAACAGGAGAAACAGAAAGAAGTGAATTATTAAGTAGAGATTGACTGTGAGACAAGGAGACAGAGGAAAAGAGATGACAATGAGAGAGAGAGAGAGAGAGAGAGAATCTTTCTCACTATAGTGTGTCTATCTATGGAAAATCGTCCCTCTCGTAAGAAGGACTGAGTCTGACGACACGTTAAAGGAATTGCAGAAATGTTTCAGAAGAGAAATGTTTACGGTGTGACGTAAGAATGATCTGACTGCTAAATGAACTTTTCTAATTCATTTCATACGCTGAACTTTGACGCTGGAACAAAGTCATGTCACATAGCTATAGAGTAACACATGTCTCTGTTCCTTTTCCATGTGGAACATCAGCCTTATCGATTCAAACCTCTTGTAGTGTCTCAAGAGGAACAGAACAGCTAGCATCACCGTATAATGGTTAACTGGATTATCACAAGACGCCACTGTATCTAAGTTCACTTGTCCTGCCTGATCGTTTTAAACCTGCTCATGGCTGTGGTGGGAATCCCGGGAATGCCGGGTATGAGGTGGAAACCAGAAAAACCCAGGAGAGCCTGACCCGTGAATCATCACTGTGTCCAGATCAGCATATGGTGGTGCCATGAGTTAACACCAAACCATAATAATCATTACAGTAACATCCACCGTGTTGTAGCCTCCGTCAGCATTCTCCATCCACTTCAGATGCTTTTTGTATTAAAAAAGAGGGAAGACGGAGATGAAGAGGCAGCGGGGGGTGGAAGAGTATCTGAAGTGGATTTTCCGTTTCTAGTGGCTCTTTGCTAAAAATGAAAGTGACAAACGGATGCTCGTGTTCTGGCAGCTGACTCTGCTCTTCACAGCTGTTTCAAAATAAACAGAGACGCCAACCCTCGCAAAGTTTACATTCCGCCCCGAAACTCTCCCTTTAATTATTTTGCAATCTGTCCGCTGAGCACTTTTTATCAATGGGATGTTTATGGGGCCGACAGATTAAACCCAACGCATGTTAAACATGGATAAGTACTGCTTCTTCCTGCACTGGCCTGACTGCAGAGCTCATTTCGGGTTCGAGCAGCAGCAATCAGCAACGTTTGTACTGTCAAGGGAAGAGGAAAAAAAAACGACAACAGGATGAAAATGATCCTGATGTTCAGGGGTTAATATAAACAAGTGTGGGTTGTTTAGAATAAAGTGGAGGGTTTAACCAACATGAAAACCCTCTAAAACATTTTTACTGTTCCCGTACCTGATGTAGGTGAGTATCGTTTCAATGAAACCAGTTAGCAAATGGAATGTTCGTTCAGTCATTTATGAATAGCTATCAATATCTCTCTGACAGCCGTAGTGGTGAAATGTTCACATTGTCATTGTCAAGATCAGGGTTTGAATCATGACAGCGACTTCATATTCCATTCGCCTGAAATGTTCAGCTGGTTCAACTTGGTTTTTTAAAGATAGAACAAAATCGTTGTTGTATAATGTAGTCATGATTGTCAGAAAACAAAAATGGCTACTTCATTATGACCGCTGTGTTTTTGTCGACGTTTTTCTTCTTCTTCCATTTTTTCTTTACCATCAACTATACCATGTAGTTCGACTTCGCCAAGTCACATGATACTTGGTGGGGTTGTAGCCCCACATTTCTGATACAGAATAGAAAGTTTGTATCTCTAGGCGTGTGTTGCCCTTCGTCCTATAGCTCTACCTGGCATGGAGTAGGCTCAAAGCATATTTGGGCAAAAGTTCAAAAACTGTTTTGCATAAAATTATGAACTATTTATCTCAAGGTGGCCTCAGGGAGGCGCATTATATTCCCCTAGAGCAGTGGTGTCGATTCTTATGCAAAGGGCTGGTGTGGGTGCAGGTTTTCCTTCCAGTCCAGCAGGACACACACCTCATTCACCTGTTTTTAATCACCGGATCTAATCACTGGATCTAATCACTGGATCTAATCAGAGGATCTTGACTTTCAGTAGGGTGTGGCTTCTGCTTGGTTGGAAAGAAAACCTGCACCCACACTGGTCCTTTGTGGATAAGATTGGACACCGCTGACCTATGTTTCATTTGTAGTGCCACCTAGGAATAATCCATCCATCCATCTTCTTCCGCTTATCCGGGGCCGGGTCTTGGTTCAATGCTAACCCAACACAAACCCATAATTTCAGTAGCAAATATCTTGGGATTTAAAGGCTCAAACTTTATGAAATTTGACGTCCTACATCATTACCAGACTCTTTACTGATGCACCAAATTTTGTAAATTTCGTCCATAGGGGGCACTCCAACTGACATTTCAATATCTCAGTTTGTAATTTGGTCTGCTTATTTGACTTCACTCTTGTTCTTTCTCTCACTTATGTGGAGGTCATACAAATAGATCCAATAAATTAGATCTATTTTTTTTCTGTTGTATGTGAAAGGATAGAGGCAAAAGCTTAAGTTAGGGAGGAAAAAAAAAAGGAAAAACCTGAATGAACTCATAAATATCAGGTGACAAATTATAAATGAATATGCGAGGGTCTCTGCCTATTCCTGTGTGTTTATTAAGAAGCAAATGTTTGAATAGATGTAAGAATTGTGTAGTATAAACAGTGGAACAGCCACAGGAAAAATGATGGGTTCACATGACAGGTATTGGTGTAGTGTTTATGTGAGGCCATGGATGAGAGTGGGACTAAACTATTCGCGGAGCAAACCACTGCTTTACCCTTTCAGGGGCCCTCGGTGGAGAAAGACTCAGGCAAAAGCGACAGGCAGAGTAAGAGAGAGAGAGAGAGAGAAAGAGAGGGAGAAACAAATCAACAATCAAATGAAAAATTGACATTTAAGTGGAACTCCCATTAAATCATGATTCTGTGTATGCAGGTAGTCGCTGCCAACTGTGGGAAAAAGGGAGAGTTTGGATAATTTATACTGGACTTTCGCTTCAGTTTAACCTGAAGTGTCTTGTGTGTGATTTACGGTGCTGGAGAAGAAGTGTGGAGTGAACTGTCCGGTAGGAATGTTGGGGATGCTGCAACTCAATGAGGGATTTTCACATGCCTGTATGAACAAAGAAGGATACATGGACGTGTACGAGCAGCATGGCATAAAAATAGCAAGTGATGGTGATTGTTGGGATTGTATTGATCATCTATACATAGAGATCATATGGATCTAGACATATAGCCAGAAAACGGACATTAACGGACATATTTCCAGTCAGGAATGGCCAAATCTTGGAGAATCTGCCACAGCTCTTCTGGAGACTTTGACTGACATACACACTTCTTTTTTGGAATGTAAAGCCCAGTAGCATTATCTTCATTATGTTTTTGTCTGAAAAGTGCTCTGTTATGTAATGTGTTGCTTTTGTTACTGAAGTACAAACATTTTTGTGTAACGTTTCATTTTTTTTGTTGGAAAAGTAACGTTTGGAAATATAAAATCTTTATGTACTGACTCAATAATGCAGAACTAAAAAATAACAAACAATAGGGTGCCTAGGACATTTGTACAGCACTGTATATCAATAGAAACTCCATTAGGGCCTTTGGTGAACAGAGATGAAGGGAGTGGTTACACCAAGAGCAATCAGAAGGATCATCAAAGGTACAAGAAAGATTACATGCCTGGATTACACTTATCGCACCCTTGGAGCTAGATCTGGCGTCCTTGGAGCTGAGCTCCTGGTGACTGGGCTGCCCATACACGTCAGACTCAGCCCAAACTCGTGACATGAATCTCCAATATTGCATCTGTAAAAGCTCTTACTGCAGTTATTGTAATGACTATGTCTCATTCTTCACACGTTTTGCATAGTTTACTAGTACTTTCGGGTTATAGGACATATTGTGTTTGTATTAGGTATTGTATGGCTCATTTCTAGCAGTATAATAATACCTTGAATTCAGGATTACCAGCACTACCTTTGGATATTCCAAGTTAATGACTAAGCACAGAGTGTCTGCTAAATGCCATAAATGTAAATGTATCTGTAATATAATTCAGTGGCAAGGCACATGATGGACAGATCTTTGCAACAGAGATGGCTTTTAGGGTTGTGGAATGTCACTTGGCTTGCAGCACCAGTGTGAAATGGAAAAGTGTGAGCTACAGTACACTGGGACAGTCTTGCATCCACACACAGCACAGGCTCTGGTATGTAGCAAACTTCTAGCTTTGGTTTCTCACAGGCAAGATCCTGGTGGCCGGAGCCTCAGGGTGTCTGCATACTCTCCAAACTGAGAGGAGCCATCTTTAACGATGCCCCCTGGCATGTCCCACTGGATGGAGACCCTAGGGTAGGGATTAGGGTAGATCTAGTGTTGCCACTAGGAATAGTGGTAGAAAAATAATGAATGAATGAGTGTATTATTGTTGACATTTATTTACTTCTTTGTTCAACAATTTAACTGAAGCACAAGAGCAGAAAACCCAACTCCTGGCTTGAAGTCACGCTGTATTCAATTTGGAAGTGGGAATTAGGAATGTGCCTTTGAGCTACAAAGTTATTGTTCTAGTTGTCTGTATGTCGAGCAAATACTTGTACAAAGGTAAGAAGAGCTACGTTGTTTACTGTTGATGCTGTGAGCAGCCGAGCTGATTTGACGTCACCTGCTTGAACGCTGGTTTGAGGAAACCCTTCCTATTTTAGGAGTGAGGCTTCCAAGTTATTTTTCCTAGTTGGAAGTTGGAAAGTTATTTTGCAGCATATGTTAAAAGGCAAGCGATAAAAACAGATTGGCAGAACTAAACACAAAACCTAGATAAAGTGCCTGTTTAATATTCAGTCCTACATAATTTATACCGTTTTATAATGATAGTCATGATCACTGATAATACACACTAATAACAGTAATAGGATGGTATAGCGAACTGTGAGGTACATTAAATTTTCACAGTTTCAGAGATAATCACATGGAACAACATGAACTCAAGATGTTGAAAGGACATGTTTTCATTAAGCCACAAAATTTCTGGTCATTTCATGTGTAGGTGACTGTTACAGCTAGAATAACACAATGTGTCAGTATATGACCCTCTGAATCTTGAGCTATTGGTGGAGTTAAGCATCTGGAAACACTTCACACATCATAGGCGAGTCCGAGGTGAGAGCCAACGCTGAAAGTGAACTCCAAACCGGAAAAAGGATGTGATTGGGCAAAGGTTCTGTCATTACTGCATGATAGAAATACTGAGCAATTACAGCGCTTCATTACGTTGCCTCTGCTTTTAATTAAATTCGCTGCTTTACCCTGAGAGACACTGTGGATGTGCATGTCTACTAAACATGCTACCGTTGAGTTTTTACTGGTTTATAAACTAATTTATAAATGGATCTGTGTAGGGTTTATTATATATTGTAAATATATAGGAGGTTATTACAGATGCTAATATGGAATATTTATCAGCAAAACAAAGCTTATCTGCAAAATATCTTTGGCATGAGTCATTCACATTTACAGCATTTTGCAGACACCCTTTATGCAGGTCCAGACTTACATTTATCTCATTTATACTTAAACTAAGCAGTTTAGGGTTGGGGGCCCAACAGTGGCAGTAGTAGGTGGTGCTGGGATTTAAACCCACAGCCTTCTGATCAGTAGGCCAATGTCTTAAACAATTGATATACCACTGCCCTCGTTGTCATCAAATGGTCCAAGATTTAAGATTTTGTGAACTAGTTACAATCCCATAGGAGGAAATATCCCTTGACCTTTTTTGGAAATCAGGCCTTAAATTCACAAGTTAGCAACATAAACAATAATAAATGACTCCAAACCACCAGTCTATCAATGTCTGCTGAGGCATACACTCTTCTTTGGAAAATCATTATGAGCATTCTGTGCTTCCTAATAGTGTTGGACAAATATTATTCAATTCACATTTAAGAGTTCTCTCAAAGGGATAAACAAAAGAATCCATACGAGCTCTAGACTTAACCTTGAACTGTTTTCCTAAGAGTGCAGTAATTATGAAAAGTCTTTCACAATTAGCTCATTTTTATTTTTGGCAAACACTCACACAGGCAGCCGAAGCAGCAGTTATGGTCAAATCCCCAGTAAGTCCAATAAGATCTCCTTTACAGGCCCATGGAGTAGCAACACCTGGTTGGTCTGGTCGCCGAGAACTAGTTTCGGGGAGTGTGTTTGCACTATACAGGCGTTTAATTCACAGATTTTCACATGAAAACTTTTAGCCCTGGGGTTTATATAAGCACTGGAAATTATGACCATTTAGTTTAGTGCTAAGTCTTGCGTAGCTTAACTTCAAAGGATTATACCCGGTAAAGACAAACACTAAACACAAGAATGCAAGCCTGTTTACAATAAAAAGTGAAAGAGCATGACAGTCGACTAGGCCGAATCTACATCGCATCCATCTTCCCATAACCAGCAGTGAGCTCCTGTTTCCAATGACTAGCTCACAAAATCTTAACTCCAGCCCTTTTATCACTTTGAAGATGAGTCATGCCACAGATGGAGCCCACATATTTTACAGATAGGCTGTTATCTTTGACTAATAAATATTTATCAAGGGTGATAACCTTCCAGCCATGAGAGTGACAGAAATTGCTGATGATGTGATCTTGTGGTTAATTGCAACACAGTGTGAGCAGCGTGCTTCAGGTCTGAGCTATGAGGAGTCGTTTGGAGGTCATTCTGTCTGCATCCTTGCAGCCCTCCGAGACAGTTATTGCTGTAATATCTCAATGCTGTAACCGTTTCGGTAATTAATACAGAAAATATGGAGAACCTGAATGCATCATAAACATCATCTCTAATTTAATTGCAAATAGTGATATTGATGTAATGATCATTTACAAATGACCGACAGTACTGCTGTAATTACGTCTGCCGAGGAGGTTAGGTTTGTTCTCAGGACACTTTGGTTTTTTTGTATATGTGTTTGTTTGTTTAACCAGGATTACAAAAAAACTACAAGGCAGATTGGCATGAAATTTGGTGGAAGGGTGTAGCATCGGCCATGGAAGAAACCACTCAATTTTGGAGTGGATCTCAATTACAACATGGATGCATGTTTGTTTGTTTTTTTGCAAGGAGTGGCAAAAATGAACTGTTGTCCAAACATGATCCCATTGCATAAAAAGACTCTGCCTTAGTCGAGGTCTCTGTTCTCCGAGTACACTTATACTTCCATATACTAACGTTTTCTTCCTTAACATTCCTAACTAAGGGGAAAAAAACCCCAGTACAATTCTCACCATCTTTGCACATCCTCTACACCAGCCTTGCCAATCCGAGGTGCTAATGTAGACAAGGTGGCTAATTTGACAGCGTCAGTGTGAACAATTACACCTTGTGTTTGTGTAGTAGTTAGCGAGAGCAGGCTGCCTGTTTAACTTGTCGTAATGTGTCAAAACAGATACCTCAGCCTCTCATACAACCCATCCCCTCCCTTTCCAAACTGCCCTGTCCCTGGTTCTTCTCTCTATCTTATCCTTATTATAAGGATGTGGCTGTGTGGTGGCATTAATGATGCCTTTGAAGGAGAATTTATGGGTTTATGAGGCAAGGCAGTCATGTGGTGGAGCAGCAGGGCTTTGCTAACAGTCCCAGCAGGAGGCTCAGAGCCCCCCGGGGTTCCCTGCTGATCCCTGCAGGAACCCAGCAACCCTGGCAGATTACAGTGCAACTGGGGCACACCTTCTATGTGTCACCTGCTTTCCTGATGTCTGAAGCCTGTATAATGCAGCTGATGAGTCAATAAGGAGTAAACATAGTCAAACTCAGGAATGAGTAACAATAAACATGATCTGCCTTTGGCTAAGGAATTAGGCTACATGGAAAGCTGTATCAAGAAATGAAGATTCCTGATGAGAACCTGAGTTATTGAGATAACTCTTCCTCTCTTTCAGATAACAAGACAGAGACAGCCACCCAGATCAAGGGTCTTTATCAGCGAGTCTTGCTGGGCACCAGATCACCAAGGAGTCGCTCGAACCCCGTCATGCTGCAGTGTCACACTGATCACACTCAGATCACACTGAGAGCCACAGCTGATCAGAAGTTTCTTCAGCATGTACGACATGGACTGTGTCTGACTCTTTTTGTCATTTTTCTTTCCTACAGAATGGAGAATCAGCATGGGACATAAGAAATTGTTGAGGAACATAATCATGCTTATTCCAAATACAAACAAAGGACTGGGAAAATGAGACATCATTAAACCAAATAAAAACCAGAATCATGTGAAACAGCGGCCAACATGTGCATTTCAAAGCCAAAGCTCTCTCCGCATTTTTGTCCTCCTCATCCTCACACAGGCAGCATGGCATCTCCAGCCAACGTTGTCCCTGATGCCCTTGCAGTCGCAGGCAACATGACGTGAGAGGGCTGTATGTGAGCATGCTGTACAATTAGCTTAAATCAGGCACAGGCCTGACGCTCATTCCAAGGAGCATGGGACGGGGAAAGCGCTGAGGTTGCGTACAAACAATCCTATCCACCATTTCACCCAGCATGGGTCAAGAGCAGACCAAGGATGAGAGAGAGAAAGAGAGAGAGAGAGTGAGTAAAAGATTAAAGGTCTTCTCTTTTACAATACGTATTTTTTATATCGCTTGGTTGGGTACTTGAATGTCCTGGTGTGCTTTTTTTCCTTCCTCCATTTTGTTATATTGTAGCCTGGGGCCTAGAGGGCACAGAACATTTGTCATGCAGTGTTTTACCTTTAAAAGCCATCTGTGCAGGGGCTAATTCATTTCCTTCTCTCTCTACAACCAGTGCACAATAAAGGCCAAGCGAATAAGTCAAGAAACAAAATCTTCATAAAAGCCTTTAGCACCAGCACCGAAGCAGCCCAGACTTTGGCACACACAGTATTTCAAGATCACAGGACGGCTGAACTGGTAGGAAGGAGAGACACTACTTACAGAAAGATTGCAAAGCTCTGGGGACTTACGAGTCTTTGAGACTCTGACATCCATCCCAGATCCTACTCAAGTATTGTGTATCATTATTATGCTAACATTCTCAAAGCTGCAGTCCACTGTGAAGGGGAGGATCTCGTAAAGCAGCGTTATATTCATCACGGATATCATGCCTGGTTTTGGAACAGGGACAATGTCTTGGATCCCATTGTCTTCAAGGCCAATCAGTGGCTCATCCTCTGGCTGAAGCTGGGTTTCTGAGAGTGAAATAAAGCACCAAGCTCCAGCTCCTGCTCCACCAGGCTTACCGAATAGACATTATGGATTTTTCATTAATATACACAGGAATAGTAACACATCAAGCACCAAGTGAGTCTATAAGCAAATAGACAGAGTAATGTTTAATGTTATAATGTTATCATTTTTTGTAAAGTTTTTATTAGTGTCTTTTACTTTCTATGCATTGTATTATTTTATGTTTATTTTATTAAGCATGCATATGCATACATACATTAATCAATCAATTAATCAATCAATTTGTTTGTTTGGATGTTTGTTGGTTGGTTGACTGGTTGGTTAACTGGTTGGTTGACTGGTTGGTTGATTGGTTGGTTTCTTGGTTGGTTGGTTGGTTGGTTGGTTGGTTGACTGATTGGTCGGTTTGTTGCTTGACTGGTTGGTTGGTTGGTTGGTTGGTTGCTTGGTTGGTTAGTTGACTGATTGGTTGGTTGGTTGACTGATTGGTTGACTGGGTGGTTGACTGGTTGGTTGACTGATTGGTTGGTTGGTTGGTTGACTGGTTGGTTGGTTGGTTGGTTGATTGTTTTTCCAGTTGTTTATTCTGCTTAATGCCATCATGGGACTGCAAGTCAAACTGTATATTTAATAGACTTAAAAAAAAAACCCTAATAAACATATGTAAGAATCAGCTGATTGTGGATTTCAGAGAAACTACAAAGTGCAAATTCCTCTGTCTTGAAAAGGTTTCTTGTCAGAAACCTTACTGAGCATGTGATATAAAGGCACTAAAAGGTGGTATGTTTAACCGTTTTAACGCTGCAGACCAATTTGCTGTAAACGGTTTGTGAACTGGATACTCAGATACAATTCAATTTCATATGAGTGCTCAGTAGTGAGTATATACAGAAACTCCATTAGACGAGTCATTTCCAGCGCAGTGGGATGTTTTAGAAATCACTTTGTACAGAGGTCACTTTTGCCCTCCATCTATTTGCTCTAAACTTCGCAAAGCATGAAAGCTTATCAGTTTTTTTTTTTAAAAACGTGGTCATCCATCAGCAAGACTGAGAGAGGTCCTTCAACCAGGGGCGGACCAGGCTTCGGTCCAGTTCTCCAGGGAGTGGAGGAAAGTTCAAATGCAGGGAGAGAACGAGAGGGAAGTGAGGGGGAGAGAGAGAGAGAGAGAGAGATATGCATCCCCTCTTTACTCTCAAAAGACATGACTTCTTGTTTACTGCACATGAAGTGACTATCGCGCTATGCCAGAATGCTACGCTCCTGTTTATCTGTGTAACCTTCTTCAAATGGCTTCCTGAGCGTCCATGTGAACATAAACATGATGTGGGAGAGAGGCTCTGGTAATTGGACAGTGGAGAGTGCTTAGGCCTCATAAGTGATAGCAACCATGTGATCAGAGTCAGCAGGGGGTCACTGGGATTTTCTTATGATGAAGCAAAACTATCTATGAGCCATTTTTTTACAGTAATCACTATACACGCGCTCGGTCAAAGCAGCCGTAAATGTTTCACTCAGGGCATTTTGTCAGTCACTGTGTTACTTCATGCTGTATACTGACAGTTCATTGTAAACATTTTGCCTATATTCACAATAAAACCATATGACGTCTGGCCATAGAATCTTTCCCTGTAATAAACATAGATCTAAATGAAAAGTAGTTTCCATCATATAAAAGATTTCAGGTTGAACAGTGGGTCATTCAACATTATAGCCTTCAGCGCAAAAAAGAATAAGGTCAGCATGTGTGACATATACTGTCTCCCGTGCCATCTTTCAGCAGGCTAGATAAAACTTTACAGCTCCAGTCACATCCTCTGATTCTTTGAACGAGGACTGCTCATAAATCCCAGGCATGAAGTACAAAGTGAGTAATAACTAGATGTACAGCATATGATTGCCATATAAATTGAGAGAAAGAGCAAGAATGAAGTGAAAGAAGCATACCAAATTTCTAAATGGTTGCTTCTTGAGATATTGAAAGTTGTCAGTTGCAGTGCAGTGCACCCTGTAGACAGAATTCCATCAAATTTGGTGTGCATATAAAGAACATTGTCATGATTCAGCGTGTGCAATTTGAGTCTTTATATTAGAAGATATTGGACAGTGGATTGTAGTGCTAGATTCTTTGCTTCCATGTAGAGCTACAACCACACTAAGTGTCATGTGGATGGTGACTTCTAAGTATATGATATCGTCGACCAAATAATGGTGAAAAAAAAACACCATTTGAGCCCCAGCACTCACATGACAAATTAAAAGAAAGTGCTTAGATCTGCTTCAGTACTGATCCTGGTGCTTTTTCAGTAGCCACTTTTATAGTAAAGAACACACTGCATATCTTTCTGTCCATGAGAATACTTAATTTGGTCATGCTGAACTTACAAATGGTGTGTTTTGACATTTTGTAAAACAGGAATGGGTGCAGTGTGAAACTGATGTATGATTTTATAATAAATTTCCATCCTTTTGTTGGGTAAAGGTATGTGCTTCTTGAGAGAATACAGCGTGTACTGTGTTGGAGTCAGCAGAGTGTGTATATAATAAGGCCTATCTTATTCTACACGTGACGAATAAACTGTTACAAATCTATTATATAAGACAAGCTGACCAAACACCATTGAATGATTATTAGTTTGGAAGGGATATCAAAGGCCAGTTCAAAACAGGAAAATAAACATGGAAAAGCCTATGGGTGCGCAGAAACGATCCAAAGAATGTTATAGGCTTGATAAACTTAGCATGAAGACTGTTGATTGTTTCGGTGTCCAATGATAAACAATTCAAAGCTTTGAGGAGAGATTAGTACTGGTGTATACTTCGTAGGCTTTGTTTAGTTAACTGTGGTTAACCGTCGTAACATCTGGACCATTGACGGTTGGCGTTTATGTGGCACTCTGACACTTTTGAAATGACTTAAAAGGATCTGCTTTATTTTAAAGTTGCAATAAAAATCTTTTACTTCCATCACCATTGAATACAGGTTTATGTTCCACTCCGAACCATAAAAACCCTGCATAATCCATAGAGCTCAAGTTATTTTAAGATTAGAGCTCCGTGTTCCATTCCTGAAGCAGAAATAAGTGGAGTCTGGAGCTCATCTTTAGTTGCACATCCTGATCTCTCTCAGGGCTTTTATGATGAGTGGCAAAACAAAAAATATATCTCCCCCTCTCCTCGGTTGTAACTGGCCAGCATGGCCCCTGTATGTGCAGTTGGATCGAATCCTGGAAAAAAGGATTTGGATGTAAATATGGCAAGTGTTTGGACTTAAAGGACATTGGCGCAGTCTGAAAGATAAGTGGCTTCATAAAACAGAAACATCAAACAGAATTGATTCATTTGTAGAGTGGCGAAGGCAAAGATTTGAAATAATTCATGAATGGTCACGCTAAATCATTTTAAGCGGAGACAACCACGGACTCATTTTACTGTTACGTAGATAGACGACGCTTATGTTTTTCCCCCAAAAAGAACTGACTTGTAAACAGTCTGTTTTGATAAAGCTTTTAAGCTACTTATATATGTACGAGTTAACAAATGACAAAATAATGCTTTGTTGATTTCTTGAAAATTGGTGTGCTCTATTGAAAAGAAACACACCAGAAGTACCAGAAAAACTGGTACTGGAGCCTGTGCAAAATACATATCAACGCCACCCATGCACGTCCTTGGTTGCACCCTTCAGTGCTTTTAGAGCTGTTTCCATTGTGAGAATGGTTATCAAGTTATCATGATTTTGAGCTTGTGAGATGGGTCATAGCATTTCAGAGGTAGAAGCAAAGTTTGTTTTTTCCCGTATGAGTGTTTCAAGGGTGAGAAGGACAAGAATTTACTGCAAAACCTCGAGCTTACGGCAGCAGCGTGGCTGTAACTTTGGGTGGCCGCGAGCAGCTCCGGCTGGTGAGAATGGCTTCACGTGATACACGGCATACAACACTGCCTCAACTAACACCGGAATTCAATCCTGGGCCCTCAACAAACACCAGTGTGAGGACTGTGCAACGTCCTCACACTACCAAGTGTTAACTACCAGTGTACATATGTACACTACTTCTGTGTACATAATCAATGGACAAAGGTTAACATCTATCTAATGGGGGATCATGTGACATAATTTACTTTTTATCTCCATTTTACACCTAAAGATAAGATTAAGAAAAAGAGTTTTCAGTTGAAATCTTTACAGTCTAGAGCTGTTGAATGGACAACAGCAGAAAACTGAAGGCTACAATAACTAGACGGCTGTATGCCTATACTCTGTAACAGAGCCAGAACTTTTGGGTCCTCTGTGCACAGTGGCCATTCAAAGTGTCTGGACATGTCTTCTAATCTTGTAGATGTATCAATACTCAGCCAAGGGGAACATCATTTGATAAAACCTCTAGAACTGGATGACTGAAGCTTTTCATAGACACTTTGGGCCACATACGCTGAGAATTTGTCTATCATGCCTGAATAATCAGAATAGCTATAGGTCTTGTCTTATTTATGACTTATATCAATCAAGGTGACATAAAATAAGCTAAAAAGGAAAAATGAGTACCACAAGGCACCAAAACAGCTTCAATGCTGCTTGCTACAGATTGTAAAAGCCATTGGACCCATAATGGAGAGATGAAATCATGATTCTTCCATAAGATTTGCTCTGCAATTTTGTCCAATCAGTTCTCAGCCACTAGCCAGCTCTCCCCTATCACTCAACAGCTACCAACCCTGGAGGGTGAAGGCTAACACGTGCGTCCTCTGAGGCACATGAATACAGCCAAACACATTGAACTGCTTCTTATACTGCATCATTTGGTTCTTGGGAAAGCTGTCTGCCCTCTTCTACATACTTGAGCTCACAGAAGCCAAAGAGTATTGCCAAGTTTGGTTGCATGACTAATGACCGTGGATAGCTGTATTATTATTATTATTATTGTTGGGATTCAAGCTCACAATCTTCTGATGATGAAGATGATGAT
Organism: Hassar affinis; assembly: GCA_025674545.1. NCBI lineage: Eukaryota > Metazoa > Chordata > Actinopteri > Siluriformes > Doradidae > Hassar > Hassar affinis. The sequence goes on along the minus strand of JAOVYV010000040.1, from coordinate 27,584,951 downwards.
GGTGGTGGACATATGGCTACAAAAACTCCCATAGGTCTACATTTTCATCCTCATCAAGTCATCCTGTAGACCTTCTCTGGCTCATCCTGGAAGAACCCCGTCCCATACCATAATGACAGAAGAACTTTGTATTGATTTGCTGTTATTCCACCAGCTTACTGGGAGAGGAGGAGCTAAACCATGGTACCAGAATAAATTTGAGAGCTACTTTGGTCATTTGTCATCTGCTTGGATATACCTACTGCTGAAACCTGATTTGGATCAGACTCTGGGTTCCTGATGGAAGAGAGCACAGCGCTTACTGTCAGCACTTTCTAAATATTCTGTTTTCACACAGTGGGGATCAAAAGAGCTCGTCCATCTCCAGTTTTGTAAAACAGAACTTGTGCTCGTAATTCCCCACAGCTGACAGCTATCTTCTATACTGACACATTTGAGTTCAGGCATCCACTGGCTTCATCTCCTGCCTTGTGTGATGCTTTTAGAGCCTTACTCAGAACTTGTGGTTCAAAGGCCTGAGAAAGAATGTCTAGCATTTCTTGGAGGAAAAAAAAGTCTTTTTTCTAGGGTGTTGCTTCACTCTTCTGATGCATGTGTTCCAGTTAAGAAGATTCTAGCCAGAGAGCTCTTGACGCCTCCAATTCAGCTTCATATCCTGAGAAATTATGATTGCAGAAACCGATTTGGGATTAATTTTTATGTTACCATATCTTTGGGAGAGACATCTGTATAAATACAGAGCGGTTTTTAGCACCACAGCCTAAGTTATGACAGTGACTGTAATTCACAGAGGCCAGATTTGTGTTCTCGGAAGTGTGTGGGACTAGGGCATAAATTATTCCCGCTTCTTCATCTCGATAAATTTAAGGAACCCCTTTTTTCTGGAACTGTTCTCTGGATGCAGAGTAATCTTTTTTTTTTTGCAATGGAAACCAATACCATCTTTTGCTAAAGAGTGATTCCAAAAGGCCCTTTGTATGTTCTATTGATGCCGGGCCAAAATGCTTCCTCCAACATTAATTTATCAGTTGTTCAGATTATGCCTGCCAAATTAGCACTAAGCCTAGTGTCATTTGTTAATGGGGTTTTGAAATGCCTCTGTGAGAAAGATTTCGGCTGCTGTTGAAGAACAGGAACATTGTTTCTCATCCTTGATGGGGCTGTTTCAGGTCTTTGCAGAGAACTAGGAGTGATGCGCTGTGGCCTTGCACTCCCTGGAGCCATGCCATGATTCCCATTACCGAATTTTTCCGGGGCGCTAACCAGAGCCAGAGTTCTCGCCTTGCTTCTGACAGTTTTGGCCAATTAAGAAGGACAAATCAATGGAGCAAAGTGTAATTTGTTTCCTCTGGGCTTTGCAGGTGATACCAGTGGAAGCTATGTTAAATTTATAGGAGAAACACTAAAAGTGCCATGTGGGCTTAAACAAATGAAGCACATTTATCATGATCAACCTAAAGTGGGGATCATGGGCATGGAGTTCCAGTGCCTCCAAACCGAAGCCCCTGGCCAAATATAGCAAAGCTAGCTATTCCTCTAAGACATCAAATGGAAAGGACATCTTAGTTCACATTAAATATTGCCCTGAAAAATGACCTGGCAGTGGCTCAGCTGTAAGAAGTGTTAACGTTGGCACTTCCAGTGTGTACACTTGCGGTAAATTGTTTTAGTGTTTATTTGACGGGATATGCACCAGGGATTGATGGATGAGAAATCAGATGTATTTTCTCATCTACTATCTTTCCTTTTTCAGTCATATTGACTGGGAACGCAACTGAGCGGAGGAAGGCACACTAACGGCTTGTGATTGAAAATTTCCTCAAGTGCCAAGTGCAACTGTACAGTTCAATAAGAGCTGTCTACTGTCCTACCCGGCCTACTGAGCGCTCCTAGCTTCTGGATGTCATCACCCTGACATGCTTTCACTTCATTCATAGTCACCTAACAAAGGAAAACAAACTTGGTCGCTATCACAAGCTTAGATGCATGATTCTGCATTAAAGATTCTACTTAAAAACATGTCCATATTGTGAGAAGCCACTATAAACAAAACAAGTCACACATGAATCATGTGCAGTAACAATGGGAAATCCCTTTCTTTAAATAAAGTAAGCCATGGCAGGGGTTCTAGGAGGACATGACAGGATGACTGAAAACAGCACCATACATACTTGGCCTAATTTCCAGCACCACATAGCGCTGACCTAATCTGACCTAATGCTATAATCAGCTTCCCCTGTGCTGCTGTTCTGAAACTCACGGCTGCCATCTTAGCAAGGTAACAGGCCCTGTTTGTTTTACAAAGAAATTACCACAGGAATGTGAAGGCGAATGCAACATTTTATAGCTTCATGCTGGACGGTGGGTCCGTGTTGTTCGTTTTTTTTTCACTTTTGCTAGTAAGTAGAGGAGCACGCTCAAATACAACCGGACTCTTGTTTCCATGATTGAACGACTATCCCAAAACCATTCCCTTCAAAATGCCGTTGTTGTAGCAGCGCATGTTTTCCATCCATTTAACACTTATCATCCATTCATCAAGGTCTACTTGGACTCAGCTTGAGCACACTCTATTAAAACTATTAAATACAGCTTCCCTGCATCCCTTCAATCACACTTAGCAAATAAACGAGTGTGCAAGTCAAATTCTCAAACACACTACCGACTCTTTTTTGCCAGCTAGCCCTGGTCCTAAGAAGCTTCAACTTAAGCACTTTTCACCTAGACTCTCCATTCTCACCGCAGAAGAGTTCAAATTTATGACTTGTTATGCTTTTCCTAAATCTCCCTAACACCATTACATAACATGCCGAAGGAAATGTACACACTAATGGGTAGAATGGTGTAAATCCATCAGTGGACTGTAAATTAGAGCCAGGCACGTTTGTGTGCACGGATTACATCGCTGGGGGGATAATGGCTGGCTAGAGAGTGCCAGAGTGATGGACGGCGGTTTTGACGCTACAATAAATTGGCCCTTGACCACAAATTGCAGGCCAGTGACTCCCATGCAGTCTGGTCCAAGATGTCACCAAATGCCTGAAGTCTGAATCATGTTTATATCTTTGGAACTCATCTCTTTTTTTCCTCCAGTGAATAAATATGTGCTTGTGTGTGTTTAGACACATTGCTTTCCGGAGTAACTATTGTGCTAGGCTAAAAGGTGACAAGAACTCCTCAAAGAGCACCATACCTACTGACTGGACACCATTTTAAGATGGATAATACACTAGATTAATCTGATGAAGAGCATTTTTTTTCTAGGAAACTGCAGGCCTATAATGTATCACTAGTACACAAACATCATAAATGGAACTCAGAAGGGTAAAGATGGGGGAAAAAAACCCTCTGAGAGCCCACAATTCATGGCCTGGCCTGCTAACGTTACTGCAAAACTGGAAGAAGTTGCTGTGATGTGGAATTAGACACATTAGAACCACATGTCTATCAATGAGCTGTGAAAGAACGAAATAACATGCTAATGACTCCCTGAGAGAGAGAGAAGGCGGGAACGATGGAGAAAATGAGGGAGAGAGAAGAATGTTCTGGGAGGATATAACAATTCATCGGTTGTAATAAGAGCCAGAAAAGTGAGGTCTCACGCAGCTAAACAGAACGCAAATGGTTATTAGGCATGACCCTCCTTCAAAGCACGGACTCTGTACTAATTACACCCGACTGTTGAAAAAGAAGGTACTGGAAATCCAAAAGATCTAATGTAGAATCAGGGACCGGGATGGATTCGGATATGGTTTTGAGACAGACAGCAAGCATGCTTCATCACTGACTTCACTCCATCCTCCGGAAAACAGCACGTTAGGATTTGGGGTTAGTGCCCAGTAGAACGCAGCGGTGAGCTCCAGATCCAGTTCTCTAACCATATTAACAGCCCATGCCCCGAAGATGGAGTTAATTAGGAGGAGGTCACTTTTCTGCTCCATGCTCCTCATCCTTCATCAGCTCCATGGAGGAGAACTGGTGGTTTGGCTTTCGTTCTACCGGATGGTTTCATTCAAAATTACAACACTTCAGTTCAACAAAGGACCGTCAATATCTACATGGCTCTACTTTTAATATTCAAACCAGATGATGTGCAGTCTAAACGCACATTGTTTTGAAGACAATTAGGTGTGTGATCCACAAGCATGTACACCAGTGGAAGACCACGGATTCCCACAGTTTTTCCCACGCAGCTTTTTTGTGGTAGGGGCTCTTTCAGGAATTTTGGCTCAGAGAGTGGGACAGGTTGGAGTGGAAGCTGAGTAATCTGCAGAAGTGTGATTGATTGAGGGAGAGATATAAGGAACTCTATGCTGTCAACAGAGTACACTAATATTATGGCAAATTGTACAGGGAGGTACCACGGTGAGCAGCCATGCAAACTGACTGAACTATGAGTCTATTTTTCCTTTTCACTCCCCACTGAAAGTCGCTCCCTGCAGACATGCAGGAGAATCAGTATACTGGGGAAGTCCGTTTTGCTGAACTGGTCAGAGCAGGGTCTTGTGCATCCGGTGCATATTATAAGTATAAATGAGAGCACATTTTTTATTATAGGCAGGATTCATTCAGTTCTTTGGATTTTAATACACACCATAAACCGGTTAGTAGTACTGTTAGTTACTCTACAAGTCAATGGTTTGGACCCACCTGCTCACAGAAGGCCTTCTTTAGCTACTAGTTTATAAAATAATAATGAAAGCATCAACCTACAAAATAACACAAACCTTTATACAGTCTCAGGATTTTATTAAAGCTTTATATATACAGGGGTTAGACAATGAAACTAAGACACCTGTCATTTTAGCGTGGGAGGTTTCATGGCTAAATTGGACCAGCCTGGTGGCCAGTCTTCATTAATTGCACATTGCACCAGTAAGAGCAGAGAGTGAAGGTTCAATTAGCAGGGTAAAAGCACATGCACACAACATTATGGGTGACATACCAGAGTTGACAGGTGTTTCAGTTTCATTGTCTAACCCCTGTATGTTGATAATCGTCTTTAGGACAAATGTCGAGTCAGTAGTCTTCCCCATGATCGTGGTTGCGTGAGCTGAACTAGACCAAGAGATACACGGCCTATATGCTGTTTGAGAAAAAGAAAAGAAACACAAAAAGGCTAGAAATATATCACTTCATATGTAATGAATATAAAATATGACTTTTTCAAATTATGAAAAAATTAACTTTTCCCACTGTATTCTATGCACTAGTATATATATGTATATATACACACATATACCATAACCTTCAACCTGCTATCAGTCACCAAGATATTAGAAGCAGATGCTTTAAGTTCTTCAAATTGTGGGGTGGATCCTCCAAGGATCAGGCTACTCACTATTAGGGAATACCGTTGCCATGAAGGGCAGCACTTGGTCTGCTACAATGTTTCTATATGATCTATAGGAACGCAGGACGGAAGCATGGGCACTGACTGGCCTGAAACTACACAGATCCCTACAAAGTAAAATGAAATCTCTAATGTGTCCATTCGCTTGAAGATTTACTTAAAAGATAAAAGGACAAAGAAAAGATTTCAGAATTTTCAATCAGAAGTGTCATTCTATTTATTACATTTAAACAAATTTAGAAATTGATGCCAGCAACACATTCAAAAAAGGTTGGTTTTTTGATAGACAGAGGCATGTTTACTGCTGGGTCACATTACCTTTTCTTTTAATTACACTTTTTAATGGTTTGTGAATTGAAGATACTAATTGTTGCAGTTCTGTGAGTGGAATTTCTCCCCGTTCTTGCTGTGTACAAGACTGGAGCTGCTGAACAGTCCGTGGTCTCTGTTGTCAGATTCTCCTCTTCATGATGCTCCGTACATTTTCATTAGGAGACAGATCTGGACTGCAGGCAGGCCTTTCAAGCCACAATGTTCCTGGGAAATGATGTCTTGACGGCAGCATATGTCTCTCCAAAATACCAAAGTAAGCCTCAGCATCAGTGATCTGAGTATCAATTCACGTATCTGCAGATCCCCCATACCGTGGGCACTGATACTCCCCCAGGCCATCACATATGCTGGTTTTTGCACTTTTCACTGCTAACACTCTGGATGCTCTTTTTCATCTTTGGCATTTAGAATCTGTGGTCCATTTCTTTGAAAAACAAAATGTTTCCAAAAATCTTTCCCAAAAGTAAAATGTGGACTTGTTTGGCCACAGAACACATTTCCACTGTTCCACATGTTCCACTTTGCATAATACAGTTTCAGGTTGCATTTCTTGATGCAGCGGTTGACTGTGTTAAGTGTCTTTTTTCTTTTATCAGTTTAAATTTAAAATTTCAAGTGATTTAACAAATTATGGTTTTTAGTTTTTATTCCATTTTTAGAAAGCGTCCCAAATTTCTGGAAATGGGTTTTTTACATATATGGACTCGTGTATATCTAGTAATATAGGGGAATCATTTATCTAGCAGAGGACCCCAAGGTGGATCATAAAAACTACCCAGGCTTTCAGTAAAGAGGTAATAAAGCACATCAGGGCATTTGGCATTTCTGCAGAGCGAGTGGGTTTGTCTTCTTGGCAATACGTATACAGGATGCATGTTTATTACAGTGACAGACTGTCCAGACTGTCTGTCCATTGGCTAGATGAATGATTATTAGAAGAAAAACAGGCTCGAGACCAATCTGTCCATGTTAGTGTAATGATTTTTTTTTTTTTTTTTTTTTACTGGAGATTGATTGCTGATAACACAGAATGAAGCGGCTAGCGATGACTGAGAAGAGGAAATGGCTAATTGGGTTGTCACTGTTAATTAAAGCCCGAAATGCTTGTTGTCTCTTATGTGTGTGGGTATGTGTATGTGTTATCTTTTGCATTTTTTACTCATCAGAGTCTGCATCAGTTTTACTGGATGCATCATGATCCAGTGTTGACGCTTATGTGTCCGTTGTAGGTGTTTTCAGTGGTGTACACGGGTCAGCGTGGGCACTCTGAGCAAGTTGTGTGTCCTGACACCTTTCTGTCCTAGTCAGTATGAACTTTTTCAGCAACCTGTGCTACAGTAGCTCTTCTGTGGGATCGGACCTGACAGGCTAGCCTTCACTCCCATGCATATCAGTGAGCCCTGGCTACCCATGACCCTGTCACCGGTTCACCAGTTGTCCTTCCTTGGACCATATTTGGTAGGTACTAACCACTGCGTACCGGAAACACCTCAAAATACCTGCTGTTTTGGAGACGCTCTGATTCTCCAGTCGTCCAGCCATCACAACGTGGCCCTTGTCAAAGTCACTCAGATGCTTACGGTTGCCCATTTTTCCTGCTTCCAACACATCAATTTTAAGAACTGACTGCTCACTTGCTGCCTAATATATCCCACTGCTTTACAGGTGCCATTGTAATGAGACTATCAGTGTTATTCACATCACCTGTTCATGGTTTTAATATTATGGCTAATGCTGGATGTGGGTGTGTTTAGTGAAAGAGAGCTGAGCAGCTTACTTTGATCTGTCAAAGCTAAAGTGCAAGAAGATATGGAGATGAGAGCATGAGTGGGCGGCGACGGGAGATGAGACGGAGGGAAAAACGGGCAATGATGCAGTGAGAAAAGCTACACACACCCAGAAAGAGAGAGAACAGGATGCAAGATAAAAAAAATGGACAGGAGGACAGATAACAATAACGGAGCAGGTTCAGATAAGACAGGGGTTGTCCGATCTTGTGCCAGCTCAACCCTAGTCAGATCTCTCCATTCTGCCGTGCCGTCTCACCCTTTGCCTAGTCAGCTGGAGAACAGGAGGGTGAGCCAGAGGGAATCCTGTAAGATTCAGATGGGCGCAGAGTGCTGGTGAATAGGGAGGATGAGCTATTAGGTGTTGGAAAGGAGAACAGGTGCTATGGAACAAGGCTGAAGAAGTGATGAGTACTGGTGATAAGCATTATGGATGAGACAGAAAGAGAGAAAAGAGTGACAGGGGGAAAGGAGAGAGAGAGAGAGAGAGAGAGAGAGAGAGAGAGAGAGAGAGAGAGAGAGAATTGGAGTGCTGGCAAAACAACAGAGATGATCTAGAAGGAGGTGTTTTCCCTGAGGAGATATACTGAGAGCAAACGGCTGAACCGATTTCCCCACAGACACGAATTCTACCTGGTCCTTTACATATAATCCTGTAGGTTATATTATCCTCGAAAAGATTTCACTAGGAAGGAAATGTGCGTCTGTTTTAATCTCTCAATTCAATCCATCACAATTTAACATCTATGTTTTTACATGGTGCAGGGCCGGCACCCACGTGTACACTTTAAATTATAGCTACTAAAATACAATAGTGAAACAAAAAGGAGAAAAAAAAGAAGAAGAATAGCACACCTTATTAAAAATCAGTTATCCAGAGGAAAAAGAGCTGATCAGCTTTGATCTGTTTTACCTATTTGCTTCAGAAAGGGGCGTAATAATGTTGATTTTTGTTTTGTGATCAACCAAATTATTATTATTATTATTATTATTATTATTATTATTATTATTGTTGTTGTTATTTTATTTAATTTTTTAGTATTATTTGTTTCATTTCACGTTTCTCAAAGTGGAGTTATATGCTAGGAAAGTTCAGGGGGAAAAAACTCCAAAATATTATTGTACACCATTAAATAATATGGCTAATTATTTTTTAATAGTTTGAAAGATAGTTTTGTTTTACAGATATCAGGGTCCCTGACTGTAATGTTTTTAAGCCCCAGGTTTAATTGATTTGCCATACTGTTAATAACTCAGTGTTCAGCAGTTAAAGCTCCAGGCTTCCAACTAGAAGGTTGACAGATGAATCCCAACACCACCAAAAAACCACTGCAGGCCCTTTGAGATCAAGACCCTTAACCCATTAACTGCATGTTATTTTGGATAAAAACATCTGCAACATAAATGAATGTACTGTAAATGTTGAATTAAAAAACAATACAAATCCTAACGCTGTATTCCTGTTCTTTTTTCCATCTTAATGAAATGAAATGAAAGGACCAGATTATAACATTATATCCTTCAGAGCTTTTCATACAAAAGGAAGAAAATAAAATTCTTTTGCACTAAAACTAAATCCTGTGTGTGTTAACTCTAAGCAGACAAGCTGTCTATAAATTCTCGTAAATGTCCCTTAAATCTGGGCTTTTTTTGCCTGCTCCATATCAGCTGACATATCAGATAGACTTTATTACCGTCACTTATAAAGACTCTACCTGTCTACACATTTCTTTGGTGAGATGGGTTTAAAAAAAACAGCTCAGGTTGTTTATCATAGAAACATCTGTGTCTAAGCTGCTGTATTTGATTTGATTTTATTTTATTTTAAACCCAGGATTTAAAAATGGGGGAGAGAGAGAAGGGGGGATGGGGTGGCATAAAGAGAGCCAGGTTCCTTTAACAAGTCTTGCAAAGCAAAAAACAGCAGGAGGGGAGGAGGAGGAGAGAAGAGAGGAGGAGAGTGTGCTATGGGAAAGGAGAGTGAAAGAAAGGAGAAGAGAGCCTCTCTGCTGCAGCACTTCTTATGACATCAGGTACGTAAGCCATGACAATACTGTAGGTCATAAATTCAAGCAGTAACCATCACGTATTGTTAGATCATAAAATGTTGTTGGATTTCATTTAAAAATTGTTGCAGCAAGGTCTGAATTTTCTTGCATCATCATCATCATCATTATCATCAACATCATCATGTGCATCTGCTGTTTCATAATCAATTTAATGTGCAACTAATAGTAGTTAATGTGCAGCAATTATAGACAATAATCTAAAATAAACTGCAAATCTATACTTAAACAGCCCGTTTGTGTGCATAATAATAATAATAATAATAATAATAATAATAATAATAATAATAATAATAATAATAATAATACATGTAAATTGTGAATGCATTTTAATGCCGTCTTGTGATTGGCTGATCTGTGCTGAGATTTTAAATCTCTAATCTCTATGCTGCAATATCAGATTTATAGGCTGTACTGCTCAGAATAAAACACCGCTACACCGTTAGGCCGCAATTGATCATTTTAACTACCAATGAGCTCCTGGACCTGTTCTAATTAATCCAGTTCGTGACTTGTCTTTGGTTCCTAGGGCATGTATGAAACGCTTGGGTCATGCTTATAATATATAGCGGGGTTCTGCATAACTCTATTTATTTATGCAGAGTTCGGTGTGAAAGGAGATGAGAAACGGGGTGGCGGGGGGGGGGGGGGGTTTAGGTGGGTGTGTGTGTGTGTGTGTGTGTGTTACATTGGAGATGTTTAGGGCGGTGTGTGTGTCTGTGTTACATTGGAGAT
>JAOVYV010000040.1:27557411-27569474 GCA_025674545.1 Hassar affinis | reverse complement strand
TATATATATTATTCAAAGATAATTAACCTATAAAAATGTGAGAATTGCCGTAAGACATTTCGTACTTCCTATAGGTTCTTATCCTTATGATAGTCAATATAACATACAATATATGACAATATATCTATAGCTAGCACAAGATGTACTTTCAAAATAGGTATAGAAGGAATTTAGGGGTTATATTATTGGAATAGTGGTTTGGTTTTTGTTACGGGCCATGTCAATAAAAGGATTCTTTTTTCTTGTGTTTGGAACAGAATGAAGTTTTGAAATGTTCAGGGAGCAGCAATGACAAGAAACCCAAAGGGAGAACTGGTTGGCCGCAACACGTCTGGGCTTTGGAACTGAAACAGTGAACTTAAAACCCCTTGAACTGAGGCCTTTCCTTGTCATGTTTTTTACACTAACTTTATTTAATGGAATATTTATGTGCAATTTCTACGGACAGTGGATCCTTGAAGACAAAACAAAAAAAAACATTCCATTTTAAAGAGGAGGATGCCCCTCTTGGTAAGGGATTGTGTTGTTGTTGCTGTTGTTGCTATTGTTGTCTAGTTTGTGGTGAATGTCTGCCACTAAAGTGAAAGTGTAGGTCTCTCTCGTTCCATTTCTCTGAATAGAAAAAATATATATCAAATGGAAGGGCGAGGAAGTTATGAAACAGTTTGAAAATAACGTTTTATTTGAAGGAAGAAAAAAAACACAAATGTCATGAAGTGTTATGTTGTGTTTTGTTGTGGTCGTATATATAGGAATTTCTCTGGTCGTATTTGAAACCTAATGTTGAGTCCACTCAAGTGCACTTCCGTCCAGACACCAGAAGTTTATAAAAATTAAAGAAATATCTGAAGATGTAAACGATGTAATTAATTCAATAAACCACTGTGTTTTAAATGAGCGTAATCTTCTGTTTGCATTGATCTAAACACGTAGGCTAGAAATTAGACGTTTCACTTCGAAAACCATACACTAAAAAGAACTGTTAATATAGAAAAATATGTAATGAGTGATGACCAAGACTGAATAATTTTTTGTTCATAAAAACAACGCTTATGACAAACTCGCCGCCATCAGTCCTTTGTTTAGCTGCACAGCGTGATTTATAAATAGAGAATTTACGTAATGCAGTATTTCAATGCGTTGTACATGGTTTATCATGCAATAGCAATAAATAACTTACATAGCTTCTATAAACATTTTATACACATGACACGCATCCAGAACGTAGCCATTGAATGTTATCGAATTTGTACCTATAAATTAAGTCTCAACCTGACCTAAGCAGTAACGTTTTGTAACAGTTTAATGTCTGTAACGCTTTTGCAATAGTTATCTTTTGATGCTAGTGCGTATTTCATGATTTTGACCAAGAATAGCAACCAAATGCGTGCTAATTCAAAAGTTTACCGCCGCGCTGTCGCTGTTCACAATTATATAACACCAAAATGCAAGACTTCTTACAATTTCCAGAATATCTGTTCTGTCTGTGTATGGTAAAAGGCTACTTAAAAAGAAGTAATGCCAGGACTGAAATTCACGGAGACTGTTTCTTTCATCCAATCAGCTGAAGGAGCAGACACAGTGGAGCCGGTGGGGAGGAAAAAAATGCAGGATTGGCATTAGGAGTGAAATAAGTGAGGAGGGTCAGGCTGAGGTGGACTATCGGATGTGCAGGTGATTGATAACACGCCTATCAAAACTCAGGGGTTATCCCTGAATGAAGGGGGTTTGGAGATGAGAATAGCACTGTTAGGCTAGGTTTGGTATGAATGCACGTTTCGGTCATTCAGCCTTAATTACCCTATTAAGAATAGATAATAAACTTTTTGATTAATCCATTGATATAAATAGCTAATAAACTAGAGCACTAAGAGCACAATATTCATTTTCGGGTATTTTATTATGCTTAGAGGTTCATGAACAAATGTAATAATAATAATAATAATAATAATAATAATAATAATAATAATTTCCCAATTGCACTGCAGGGATTCATTTTTTGACATGTATATTCTAGGATTATAGTAATTTGATTGTGTACTGTGGCTCCGCTGCGCAATAAATCATCGGCGCAAAGAAGACGATTTAAAGCCTTCCGATTTCATTAGACAGCCTGATTATGCATTAGGCTGTACGCACTGCATCGTTTCAATTTGAACTGATAATTATAGACAAGATAATTTGTTGTCTCTGTCAAGATGGCGTCTGAGATTTAAAAAAAATCAACCACCTTGATTTAAGATACAGATAATTCTCTGACCCCGTGGTGACCCCTTGCTCCTCTAAACGTCAGTAGTTCAGTCCAAATGCCGTGTGCTTATTGGGCTTGTATTAAGTCCACAGGAACAGTAGGATGTGTTTATTCGTCTAAATGTCTAATGTAAATACGTCGGGTAGGCCAACAACACCAACACGTGCTATCTAGTCGCGTTCTGATTCCATGGAAACGGAACATTCCACTGTGCTGGAAAGGAGGCGGAACATGGAAAACTATTTATTCAAGAAATTGAAACTGGAAATAGTATACACTATTAAGACCTCATAGCATATTTTTTTCCAGTTTATATGATTTAGGTTGATTTGTCTTCAGTGTTTAGCACCCAAATGTTCCCACTGAAGCTTTGGTGTTGAAGAGTAAACTGGGCTTTGGGGCTGCCAGTGTAGGCCGCCGTCTGACATCAAATCCTATTATTAAAATACCTTATCGCACAGTAGGAAATTGAAATGAACTTTCCAGAGTTTAATAAAATAACAAATAGATACTTTGTCTTATTTGTTTCAGTGACATACAGCATGATTGCCGTGAGTCACGGGCCTAATAACTCAGACTGCTTGCCTTTGTCTCTGTGCCAGTTAGGTCTGTGCTAAGCTCCAGCTCGCACTTTACTGTGCCATGATATAGATTTTAAAGCATGTGGACCGAATAAGATCTCTCTTTCCTGGTATTAACAGACATCTGTAAACGATTAAGTTCACAAGTCCCTCCTCCACGTTTTTGTTCAGTCTGCTCTGGGGTTTAGCAGACATATTGAGGTCAGAACAGACGGTATAGGGAGTCATCAGTGGATCTCCATCCCAGTCCTGCGTGCAGACCTCTGTGCACTGTGTTGTGATGGCATTTCTCTCGAATATTTAGGCTACGTTCCCTGTAGTTCATGCAAGAGCCTGTTTATAGATGCAGGTGTTGTGCAGTGAGTGCTAGCCTCCACAAACCATGTAGGCCTTTGTAACATGCTGAATAATACATGCGACTATAAACGAAAGGACTCTTTGTTAATGAGTCATCAGAAAGCGTGATGGACGCTCATTTTGGAGAGTCGTGTCATGCCCAGGTACAGCCTAATCCGGTGTGTTGACATATTTTAAGTACAATAGGATAGTGTGTGGTTTGAGACGCAGCCCACGCAGGGGCTTGATGTCTGCTGTAGGCCTTACATGATGTGGATATTGGAAATAAAAAAAAAATGATGTAATTTTTGTGTGTGGAATGTTAGATTGCCAACACAAACGAAAGGCCGGAGAATGTGCCTACGGCTTTGACTTGGCAGACAGTAGGATCTAAATCTGATACGCATCAGCAGGCGGCTGCACCAACAGCGAGTACAGAAACGAGAGCGTCTGCTCAGGCACCAGGCTGCAGTACATCAGCGCTGGGCGGTCCACGTTCCACCAAAATTCAACCGAGTAAGACTGGTCATCTAGCCTAGCTTTAAAATTGACTCAAAATGGACTCAAGAGCTTGCAAAGGAAGACGTGAGATATGGAAACTACTGGCAAATAAAATAATTAAGATAAGCACGGATATATTTGTTTATTTATTTATTCACTTGTTTGTTTGATTTTAATACTTTTATGTATTTCTTTTAGCTATTTTTATTCTTTATTTATTTCTTTTATTTCATTTTTTGAGCGATGGGCGATGTGAGAGGGTGTCCCATGCAAACAAACAAACACACAAATAGACAAATAAACAAATATTTTTGTAAACGTTTTGGGAAAACTGATATCCGCTTCGGATTTAAAAAAATCACTCGAACAATACTTCAATTCCATCTATGTGGCTTACATACCAAGTAACTCTCGTATGTTTTGGGAAACCAATCTCAATCCACCAATCTAATTAAGATTTGTGCAAAGTAATACTAGACTACAAATACACTGAGAGATAGAGAGATAGAGAGAGAGGGAGAGGGGAGAGGGGAGAGAGAGAGAGAGAGACGTAGCTACCATATGTGTGTATTTGCTTTAAAAGTACATCCGCTTTGCGCAAGGTTTTCTAGACATTGCATACAATTTAGGTTGCTATAATAATATATAATAGAATGTTTAATATCGGCTAACAACACTATAGTGTTTGAGTTGGTGCATGGTCTATCTGGTGTCTCTCTGGGTAGCCTTTTTTTAACAATTTCATCTCTGACTACATTATGCTAACATACATGAGGAGTGTGTTACTAAAACAACATTTATGATCGCCTAAATAATGTATAATAATGTGAAAGATCCTTGAAGAAGTGAAAAGAGTCTGGCTTTGTGCGGATCGTTTGGGAAGCTGAAGGCTAATTCTATTCATGAATTAATAGTCGGCGTATTTCTGATGAATTCCTCCGTAATTAGCATTACTACCAGGCTTATATTGAACACACGTCGTCTTGCTTTTTGATAGGAGGACATCAGGAAGAAAGCATAATCAAACATGGCGAAAGCAATAATTAAATTTTTTTTTAAGTTTCCCAAAAATGTAGTAAACGTGTAGCCACTTCTATTCTACAAACAACGCACTTGTAGTTAGTAGCCAAATATTTATGCCATTATTAGTCTTTCATCGCTTTAACTTTGGAGTGTGTTAATATAGAGCCATGTGTTCTTCAGGGCCACTTACAAATTCTATACAGCGATGCGCATGGTGCAAGTTCACACTCAAACATAATCACATAATCACTGAAACAATTCTACACGATAACCTTCTATTCAAAGAGACTCACAGGTCGGTGTGTAGAACTAATAACAATATTAGTTTTTTTGTTTGGTTGCTGCCATAGCGAAAAATACTAACAGTGATGTATGTAGTTAACAATGATGTCATCATTATACCCCTCACTGTGAGGTGGGCTGGGGGAGTGGGGTTAGATAGCTATTGGAAAAGTCGTTGATTATGATGCTTCAAAGCAATATAATATAATATAATATAATATAATATAATATAATATGGCCACGTCAGGTCAGTGTTCATCTGCATTGTCATTTCAAGAGTATGAAGCTATCACCCACCTTGAGTTCTCCTAGATATAGGCAGCTGAATTTATTAAACGTACGTAGATTTTATTAGATATGTATTCATGTAATATAGATATGGACATGGAAGAAAAAACATGTTTTTGAATTGTAGCATTTACTGTAAACTGTGCATGGTATTATTATTATTATTATTATTATTATTATTATTATTATTATTATTATTATTATTATTATTATTATAACCCATACTACTCGGGTTATGTCTTGGCAGCTTTGCCAACCAATCCAGGAGTTTAGCAAAAGTAAAATTAGCACGTTGTTTTAAAACCTGATCTAAATGTTGAGTAAATACTAATAATAATAATAATAATAATAATAATAATAATAATAATAATAATAATTACATCGACGCCTGACTATAAATTAAATCCTGTTAATGTTTCTGTAGCTTTTTTAGTTTTATGTGCAGAACAGTAAATGCAGAAAAATGTCCGAAAAAGTGAAGAGAGCAGTTTTACTTTACGCTATGATTTGTTAGGAAAGTCAGATGGAGAGATGAATAGACTAGGCCTCTTTTATCTGCAAGCTTTCGTTTTTATTATTGAAGGGCGTTTTAGATTAAAAATAAATATTGTAAATTGTACCCGTATTTAATAAACATGTTATTATATAAACAGTTAAAAAAAAGAAAATAAAGAAATGGACCCGACAAACATCAAAAGAGTGTAAATATTTTGTGCACTATGAAGAGCTCTAACACGAGAGAGGAGGAGAAGCGGACAGATAGTCTAATCGCGGGTTTATGCTGAGGCTCAGGCACCATTTATAATTTGTATTTTGTCAGTGTAATGGTGAGGAAGATCAGGCCGCACTGCTCTGCGCTGCTTGTCACAGTGACACTTCACAGGTGGACGCTACTGTAGGACGCTTCCCCCAAACCGCACACTCCTCACACTTACCCTGCCGGAGCTGGCGTCCTGCTTTGCCATACTATTTAGTAATGTAGTGTGCGCGCGGGCACGCAGCAGTTAGGCTACATACGGGGGTTTCCGGTATGCATTCACTTCCCATCTTTAGATCTGGAGGAACGCTTGATATGGAGACCGAGTAATGCTCTTGATCATAATGGAACGCAAAGAAAGTGCAAATATGTCCTCAAAACGCTGGAGATATTAGAGAGGAAATAATAGCACCCCTGCTTGTGCGTCCTGATGCCTTCTTCATGCAGGAGGAGCCGCATTAGTGACACAGAATCAACTATTTTACGGTAAGGCGTCATACCTCTCAAACAAAATTGCATTAGCATCACTACAGAAAAATTATTATTATTATTATTATTATTATTATTATTATTATTATTATTATTATTATTATTATTTTATTTATGTATTTATTTTAATAGTAGTAGTAGTAGAAGTATTGTCGTTGTTCTTGTTGTAATTTTGATATAAACAGACCTTCTACTCCACTACCACCATTTTCATCACATAAATAATACAATGACATTGATTCCTAAAAACTTTTATATTTTTATATATACATAGGCTATAACTGTTACAAACTGCAACCCTCACACATGGGAAGATAAGCGGCGGCATTATACCATATAAACACGTCCTTATTCTTATTCTTATTCTTATTAGTAGAATGTTATGGTGACAAATACCTGTAACACTGACCCATTATCCGACTTATTCAAATATTTATCAATTCTTACTCAAATATTTATCCTGCCTTCTCTGTCTTCTGCCATTGAAATACCTGTAGTAGGAACTCAGTGTATAGGAAGCGCAAACACACACACACACACACACACACACGCACACGCACACGCACACGCATAGGCTATACACGCACTCTCTCCACGCAAACGCACGCACGCACACACAAACACACACACACAATCTGGCTCGTTTAAGTGTTTTTATGAATTTGTGAATAAATAAGTAAATAAATAACTAAATAAATAAACACACACTCTAACCCTAATAAAAACCCTGAATAAATAAATCTTGAATCTTCATCTTCAAAAAATGAATCTTCACTACAATGCCAAATGATTTCTGTCTAATTATAAGCAGGCTGATACGTGCTCCGAGAAACTAGACACTTCGGCAGCAGTCTGAAACGCCGGCTTCTGCGTGTGTGTGAACGAGAGAGAGAGAGAGAGAGAGAGAGAGAGAGAGACTGCAGAAAGAGACAACTGGTGTACAGTGGAGAGGAGAGTTCATTTTGCCCATTGCGTTTGGTCATAATTATTTTTCTTGTGTGTGTGTGTGTGTGTGTGTGTGTTCGGTTAGAATAAGAATAGCTTCAAGCATTATTTTTTTATTACAGTGAGATAATATGCGAATTGCAAACGACGGTTCCATAACTAAATATTTCTTTGGTCATATTTTACTTTTCCTGACGGCTCTATAAAAAAACGTTGTGACATGAAGAGATTTGTTAATTAATAATTGCAATAATGGCCAGACTTCCAGGGAATTGGAACAAATGGGTGAAATGATAACTACTCATTAATAACACAAGTGAAATGAAACAGTATTAAAGCGGTGAACGTGTCTAATGTCTGATCTCTCTTCATCCTGTCCGCTCATGATGGTCTAATCTACACACCAAAAGCTCTTCCTGGAGTTTTCAGCTGAGCTGTGTCAAAGCATCTGGTTTTATATCAGGCTCTATGTAGGAACACAAGAGTAAAACCAAGGAACATCCGAACAATGTTTGCGATTGATTTTTTTAGGGAAGACAGAGAAAGAGAGAGAGAGCGAGAGAGAGAGAGAGCGAGAGCGAGAGAGAGAGCGAGAGAGAGAGAGAGAGAGAGAGAGAGATCAGAAGAACAGATATGATTAATTATCTAAAACTAATAGTGTAATATTTATAGATCGGTAATAACGCAATGCAAGTCTGAGTGTCGGTTTATTTCAATTGGCGCTGAACATTTTGGATTAAAGTCGCAGTTTTAAACAGAAAGAAAAAGCCAAAAACGTTCACAAAAAGAGTCCTTTAATAGCAGCACTGAGCAAATAAATAAATAAGCAAAGCATTTGCATGGATAGGGAAAAAAGCTTGGTTTTAAAGGCTTAACACGGGCTTTATGCGCGGCTTGTTTGAATTAAAAGTGCCTTTTTTTGCGTGACGTTAAAAAGTAAAATGCGGTAATACTTAGACAAAAGGATCACTGAACCAAACTGCCAAGTATCTTAAAATTACGTATGTTGTGTCGCTTGGAAAATAAACGAATGAATGCATAAATGCAAACTATAATAATAATAATAATAATAATAATAATAATAATAGCTACTAGGTAATGGCAATTTAACAATAACATAATTATTGTAGATCGTTTTTTTTGCTAATAACGCTTTACAGAGTCCTTAAATACAATGTTATACATTATACAGTTAAATATGTGAATATTTGTTAAATTGGTCTAGTGTATGTTATGAACAGTAAATGTGCCTTGAACATAGAACACGCGCCTTATGCCTGGGTCATACAGAATAAAGTGATAAATTAAAAAAAAGAACGACAAAGTATTGCACAGTTAAGATCACTTTAACTAGGGGAGAGACAGAGAGAGAGAGAGAGAGAGAGAGAGAGAGAGAGAGAGAGAGAGATTATCTTTGGGTTGTAATGTTTTGGGGAAACTTGGCTCTGTTAAATGACCGTATTCACTTTTCATGAATTTTAAAATGTGTTGAATATTAGATGCTCCTGTGTGACAGAAATACTGACGGCCAAAAGAAGAGAAAACAGAAGCAAAGACAGGTTTCTGTGCTTTGAATAATATTTCTACGAAAAGTGGCAGGACTGTGTTTTACATATATAAATACGGGAATGAATGGATGGATGAATGGATGAATGGATGAATGAGTGTGCTTCTCTTCGCAGTAGGTGATGATCAGGCGCCCAAACTCCTAATGATGGCCGCAATATCGCCCTCTCATTATGGCTAATAGTAATAGTAATACGATGTTTTTTGCTCTAAACGCTAAAGCGGATTGACATTGACTGACCCTGACCAGCTTCAGGCCATTTTCTCCCTTCGTTCAGACTAAAATAAGAGGAGCCTTAGTGCAATAATAACCAGACTGCGACTATTAACAGCATTAACCTTTTATACTAACCCAGTTAAGTCAACTTAATCGCCAACATGCCTGTTCAACCAAACCCTATTAGTTTAATAATAAAAAGACCAGGCCTATACTAAACAAATAAAACTAAACAAATAAAACTAAACAAATAAGACTATAAAGAATCTACAAAAGTTGTGTTTATTTCTCAGTTTATGCGTTTAATGCTAGTGAACAGACTCACTTGTATATTTAAAGTTATTGAAGCTCATCCAAGCAAAATTCTTACATTCTTAGTGTTCTCACTACTACTGCTATACTACTACTATTCATAATAATAATAATAATAAGAAGAAGAAGAAGAAGAAGAAGAAGAAGAAGAAAAATGATAAAATTGTGATAAATAGCCAGCATTAAGGAGGAATGAGAGATTTCATATGTGAGAAACCATTACCAGATAAAATACTGCCTAGTGAAACAAGTCACAATGGGATATTCTTTTATCCTCTATTTGTGTTTCCTGGGGAACAGCGGGGCAGCCGCCTGTCACATGACACCTAGATTATTGCCAAAAGGGCAGCAGATGCTCTGCAGGACATCATTGCTCAAAGGTGCTCAATATTCAGCCTAACGCAGTATACTGTATTCAAGGGCAATAAAGTAGGTGTCTTATGATTGGCCTTTACCCCGTTACCCCGTTTGTAATAATCGAATCTTACATTCCCTCCATAAATATATATATAGGATGAAGTGAAGCTTTCCAACCATTAAATATCACATGACCAGTAATTCCTTACTGCTTTAAGTGCAGATTTAGTAAGATTAGCAAATCTGACAAATTAGATGACATTAATATGCTAATAATAATAATAATAAAAGTGCTAAGTTGGTGAAAATCCACTTAAATATTATAAACAATCAGAAACTCGGTGGATTATGATGTACTGCTGGACATCACTAAGTATTTTGATTAATATGATACATCTAAATGCTTATACAGGATTCTTTTTAAAGGTATATCTTTAAAGGAGCTTGGCATGGTTTCAGTATGCACAGTCGAGATTTTACATGGACTTGGCGTTCCACTTCCATGGCCCAAAGCATTGAAGCAATGACCTTGTTGCAACCAGATATCTCTTCTGCTAAAGTTCTTGATAACGCAACCTAGATGAGAGTATCAAACTATGCACAGAGTTGTATAGCCATTCATGAAATATTTATACTAAGGGAGATGAGAGCTATAAGTGGAGCATTCTTGAATAGCCATGCCTGCAATTCTTTCTCTGGTCTCTAATCTCTAATCTATGTCTTTCTCTCAGCCTGTATTACACATATGGCAAAAAAAAAAAAAACATCTGCTGATCCGCGTCCGCCCCTCAGCCCTTGCATTTGTGGCAGTGGGCGGTACAAAAATATTCTCATATGGCACGCAGTGTAATGCAAAACATCCAGTGAATTCTTGTCACAGATACAATGAGGTATTGGAGACACGTCTAATAAAAGCACAGGATGTGCCCTTTTCGAAATATAGATAGGAGAGCTAACAGAATGGCTCTAGTAAACTCAGTCACGCTCACGTTCATAATGTTTCGTCATCCCTAGAAAAGACCAAAAGAGTTGATGTTGAATAAGGAGCTTCGTTATTGTGAAGCGTCCTAGAGTTTGGCGAGAGAAGTGCAGAGACGGTTTCAGTAACCGAACGAGACGCCACTCGGGGGTCTCTCAGATCCGAATCCCTGAGCAATCCATCACTGGTGGTAATGAAGATTTTCTGAAACAGTCTTTGCTTGACTGTGTAAAACCACAGCGATGACAGCTATCTACTCTCCCTCTCAAGGTTACCATCACACTCTTTTTCTTTCTCTCTGTCTGTCAGATTTCAGTGGCTAGCACATAAACAATTTCCCTACTCATACATCCCAGCCCCCTCTCCACCATCAACCGGGTGAATATGTTTCCAATCTGCGTGCCCTCTCATTCTCAGGGACCCATACCTTTCCAAATCACGCACATCAGATATTCACAGAGAGACATGACTGTCCTGATGATGAATAGCACATCCTGCCTGCTTATTTAAATATATATATATATATCAATCAATAGATCAATAGATGCATAACAATTATGGAAATCACTCGTACTCCAAATCCTCTGACTGAATAATCATGACTGCATTTGTCTTTAAGTCAGCTGACAGGACAGCCATGATACAATTTTAACACATACACACACACACACGCTTCGACTGCACAAGGCTAAGGAACAACTCACTTATACAGGAAGTTTCAATTTTCCCTCTGAACCAACAACCAAAACATTGAGTGAAGAGGGTTAAGGCAATAAAATGCTTGAGTAGACACCACACAGGCATGGGAGTGCTCGAGTTTATTGCCATGCGCCAGCGTCAGGTGTTACGCGCACTTATCTTGTTTCAGACCGGCCAGACTGAAAACTTAAGAACATGTTATGTGATAGAGAATTGGAGACTTGCTCCCCCAAACAAAACCCATCTGGATAATCATGAGGCTCAACACTGAGACTATTTAAAGTAGTTTGATTTAATAACAGCAAGAGAATCTAATTTCCATCTATAACTCCACAAGCATGTGATGGCGTATTGATAGCGCAGCTTGATTTAGGCCAGAGGTCTGGAGCGCCGCACGACGGTGGATTTAATCATTAGATAATCTCTTAGAGTAGGATATATTTGAACTATGTGGGGAGTGGGGTGGTATACGTATGTGTA
>JAOVYV010000040.1:27390199-27402439 GCA_025674545.1 Hassar affinis | reverse complement strand
GTTGCCGGCTGGGCACCGGCTCCCCCGTGACCCCGTAACTGGGAATAAGCGGCACAGATAATGACTGACTGACTGACTGACAGTACATTCAGAACTCTGCAGCTCGAGTCCTGACGTCTACTAATCGTTCTGCACACGTCACACCTGTCCTTCAGCAGTTACACCGGTTCCCCGTCATCTGTAGGATTGGGGGGGCGTGGGGGGGGGGCAGATCTTTCAGTGCTCTGTAATGCCTCTGTAATCTCTCTGTATCTGTTCTACTCTGTCTTCTTTCACAATCCAACTTAACTCTTTCTTCTTTGCCTCTCATTATTGCAAGTCATTATTATCAGGAATTTCTGCCATGATCCATTCCAGACCTGATATGAAGATAGTGGTGACAAAATGAACACATGGGACAAACAAACACTAAATGATCCATCAGTATAAATATCTCTCTTCCTTATTTTGTGGTAAGAGTGTAAAAACTTTTGGACTTCCTTTTGCAATTCCAGCAGCCCTTGCTGTGGTGATTGCTCTACTGGCCTCCAGAAACCCCAACTGAACAGTATAAACAACTTAAAATAGCCCCTCTGCTGTGATGTCCACACACATTTGTAGGAAGATTGTGTCTGAGATGGCACCACTCTACCAGCAACACCAGGAAATAGATGGGACAGAGCACAAACAATAAACATCAGTGTAAGAAGCACAAGCCAGAACACACAGAGTAACAGAGTAGCTATGGGAAGCAGAACAGAAATCACATTGCTCTGCTCCGTTGATAAAACAAGCCAAGAACGAGTGCGAGCATTAGTGTTAGGCCCTTGAGTCCTGTTAAAGAAGGATTAGATAAAAGACTTGAATGGATCCCCCAAAAATTTTATATTAAAATGAAGCAGCCACAACAATAAGAAGGAGACTGATGCTGGCTCAGCGTGAGTCTCTTATCTCCTCTTCGCCAGGTAATATTTTCCACATTGTGAAAAAGCCAGAAAAGAGGAATATAATGGACTGTCTGCCTAAATAATGGCTTAATTAGCTGCTGGCTTCACAGCTCAGACAGCGCTTAGCAGATGGAGCTGGAACAGGACGAATAAAAGTCATCTGAGTGGCAGGAAAGAGAGAAAGGAGAAAGAGAGAAAGGAGAAAGAGAGAGAGGGAGGCTTGGACAAAGTAGAAAAAACTAGAATGTTCCTTGAGGCGAGAGTAGAATGTGCAGTTCTGCTTTTAGGTCAGAGGAAAGACAGCAGGTGTGAGGTGGCTACCTGCGAGCCTGACCTTTCAGCACCGGCCAAATTTCACAGAATGAGAGGAGCATTATGTAATGTGTGGAGCTGTACTGTATGTGAACACAGCATAAAGCATAAAATACTGCGTTAACTTCATTTCCCTTGAAATGGAAGAGAAGAAATGTCAGAGAAGTGAATAGTACATTCAGTGAATTCACATGGAGAGAAAAAGCTCTCAGTGATATGCTCCTGGACTCAATGAAGACTGATTGGATGGTGAAAGAGAGAGAGAGAGAGAGAGAGAGAGAGAGAGAGAGAGAAGCTAGTGAATGATTTGGTTCTATAAATAGGAAACTTCTGTGCTTTGTCTAGTGCACTAATAATAATAGCCATCTCTTGTCTAATACAAGTTTGGGCGAGTTTTATTAATCTGGTACTTAGTAACTGTGAAGGTCATGTTGATATGCACAGTAACATTTTTCTGTAGTGCTATGCAGCATTTAATTATAGCCTCAATGTCATGAACCACTATTACATGTCCAAAACTGCAAATTACTCGACTAGACAGTGCATATTATAAGGGTTGGCCTACAGCCACCAGAGTTATCTGTGAACAGGGAAGAACAAATCTCAGAATGAGTTGTTCTTCCACAAATAGCTTGCAGTAGAGCGGAATACACCGAAGTACCACAAAAACTGGTATAAACTGGAGGGAACGTTGCACGTTCCTCACGCTGATGAACCGCTATGACCCATCTCACGAGCTCCAACTATTAAACTGCACTGAAAATCATAAAGTCGTGATGACTCGCCATTCTCACAGCGGAAACAGCTCTAGAAGCTTCCATAGATATCAGTCGCTTTATATACGCACCAGCGGACACAACCAAGGATGTGCGTAGGTGGGGTTGCCATGGATTTTGCATAGGCTGCAGTACCAGTTTTTCTGGTACTTTGGTGTATACTGGAGGGGATTTGTATGGAGCTACACACTCTACTGCAAATACAGTAGAGCAGCAGTGGGTTCTCTGGGTTACTGATTGGAAGATCAGCAGTTCAAGCCCCAGCAATGGCAGACCCTGTGCTCAGACCACAGCATCTGAACAAGGAGGGATATGCAAAAAAAGTAATAAATCACTGTTCTTCCTTCATTACAGTACAGTGTGAAGAACAAAAACCACTGCATCTGGCCACCAAAGGATACAGACTTATTTATGAAACGCATACACAGATGAGACAAAACTGTATGAATGCTCAGCGATGCAGCAAATACTGTTAATTAGCTTGTGAAAATGACACATGTAAAGGTCTGGTTTATATTACACAGCT
Organism: Hassar affinis; assembly: GCA_025674545.1. NCBI lineage: Eukaryota > Metazoa > Chordata > Actinopteri > Siluriformes > Doradidae > Hassar > Hassar affinis. Next base: position 27,399,899 of record JAOVYV010000040.1, on the reverse strand, counting down.
GAACAGTTGGTTCTTGTAGTCGACGTGTTGGATGTGGGAGAAATGAGCAGACATGAACTCCTGAATGACTTTTTCCAAGGGCCAGGCGATTGGGTCCTAACACGTCTGAAATGTCAAGGCTTGTGGGGTGGCAGCAGTGTACTTACAGTATTTACAGTTATTGATGCACAAGGGCAATGAAACTATCCCATCTGGTCTGAACTGGCAGAGGGGCTACTGTTGCACAAGTCATAGAAGGTTTTAATGATGGTTATGGCATGAGGGTATCAGAACACATAGTGCAGTATACCCAGATTGATCAGAGTTCCCATGTTAACCCCTGTCCACCACCAAAAGCACCTAGAAGAAGGTTGCCTGGTCCAGTAAGTCCTGTTCTCTTTTATAATGCGTGGCCAGATACCTGTTTGCCTGGGCAAGAAATAACACCAATGGATGAACAATGGGAAGAAGACAAGCTGGTGATGGAAGTATGATGCTCTGGGCAATATTCTGCTGGGAAAACCTGGGTATTCATTTGGCACGTCGGACTTATTAGTGAACCAGGCATACCGCTTCCTAGCAATGTAAATCTGAGCTGGCAGTGGCCTCTTTCAGCAGGATAATGCACCCTGCCAGACTGCACACACGATGAAGAGTTTGACGTGTTCGCCTGGCCTGCAAATTCCCTGGATCTGGATCATCTGTGTCTCGAGCATCTGTGGAATGTGCTGGAACAAGTCTGATCTGCAGCGGCTCCACCTCACAGCTTACACGACTTAAAGGATCTGCTGCTATCTTCTTGGTGCCAGATACCTCAGAGACCTTCAGAGGTCCTGTAGAGTCCGTGCCTCGCATGCGTGTGAAAGGAAGGACCGCTGGGATATTGGACTGTCACAATGTTTTTGGTTCAAACACATTAACCACTTTCTATTTAGATAAGCCAAGTTCATGAATTCCTATCAAGAGGATAGAGACGATGGCTGTTAATCGCTAGATTCTCACCAAACTAAAGATCAGGTAACTGCTTAAAACTCCATCAGCAGTGAAACCTTTGTCCTTCTCTTTGTCCATCTCTTTGTCTCTCTCTAGTCTTTCTGTGCTCATATGTCACTGTGTAGCCCAATTTCTTTAACCCTAAAACTGTAAATGTACGCATATGGATGTCCCTGCAAGCAGAGCCTGACACACAGTGCTGTCTTTCTTTAACCCTAAAACTGTAAATGTACGCATATGGATGTCCCTGCAAACAGCGCCTGACACACAGTGCTGTCTTTCATACAATTCAAGGTCAATATCTATTTCATGTTAAAACCCTAATAAGAAGAACAGACATCACACATCATTTTTGTCCCCACTGACTGTCTGGTTCTTCTGGTTTGGTTTATACGCTGCAAAGGAAAGTTCTGTACGTGTCTTTCAAATCAAAATACTGACAATCAAATGAATATACAGGCCCGAGTGTGTGATTTGTATGGTAATGATGTACAAATAATAAACAAGTGGAGTGAAGAAAAAAACTATTCAATGTTTTCACTCTGCCAGACAAAAAAGAAATATCACAAAGTCTGGGCCACTCTTTATTTCTAGCAGCAAAAAAAACCTGCTGATTAACAAGAGGCGTGCATGTGCGTCTTTGGAGATAATCCAGAAAGTGTAGGCGTGAGACACACGTACAATACCACACACGTCTTTTCCCATTTCGGTCTGCCTGCTCTGACTGGAGTGTCCTCACGTACCTCGAAGAGAGCTTTCAACATGCACAAGACATTTCCTTTTCTTCTTTATTTATTCATACCAACAGCCTTCCTTTCAGAGCTCTATTTCAACAAATCTGAATGCTATGGCAGATGGCCAGGTTCATTAGGCAGTGAGGAAGAAAAAGAAAAAAAAAAAACACCCCACAGACACAGTCGTGCTTGGAGTCCCAGTTTACACTCATCATCATCTGCTCCTTTTATATATATCCAAACAAACCGGTGTGTTCATACACTCAAGCGCTTACTTCCTTTCCTCAGCAGGGCAAACAAGACAAGGACGATTTGTTTGAAAAGGTTTGTTTGGATTGAATAAGCATTTGTTGTCGGTTTAGTTTTGGTCAATTAAGTGTAAGATGCAATACAAAGACTCTACAGTGCATTATTGCATAGAGGAACCTACAGCATGCCAAGAGAAGCGAGGGGCAATAATACCAATCATGGCTTCCCAAAGTAGGGCTCATATAGGGTCACTTTAGAGATTTATAAATGGGGTTTTGAGAGAAGGTTCTGTTTTGTTTCATTCATTTATTTTCATATTAAGACAAGCCACATGGGCTGCATGTTATTCAGTTTTTCACTATAATGACATGCTGCAATAGACAAGTTTCCCTGTCCCTGTCCATCTACCTCCGCGAAACATGTGGCTCATGACAACAAACACTTTCACAGCTGAAAGTTTAAAGCTTCAAAGAGAAACAGAGATTGTCACTGTGGTTAAAATCACTGTGCATAAAATCACTAAACATTCTACAGTTCAACTTAGTAACCTGACGGACAGGAGAGTTTTGGCAGGAGAGTTCGAAACCTTTCGGACGTACTCTGAAGTACCAGAAAAACTGGTACAGGAGCCTGAAAAAAAACCCCACCCACTAAGCACGTCATTGGTTGCGTCCTCCAGTGCAGTGTATATAAAGCGAAAGACATCGCTTCTAGAGCTGTTTCTGCCGTGAGAATGGCAAGTTATCACGATTTTGAGATTTTCAACACGGTTGGAGCTCGTGATACAGGTCAGAGCATTTTGGACGTAGAAGCAAAGTTTGGATTTTTACGTATGAGGATTTCAAGGGTGTACCGTGACTACAAGAATTCCGGCAAAACCTCGAACTTACGACAGCAGCATGGCCGTAAAAAGACACTGTACCAGTTTTTCTGGTACTTCAGTGTACATAAGATACAACGCAAGCGTGTGGCGGCTTCTTAGCTGGTCATCGTGGTGTATCACATGACCCCGGCGTGGATTATTTTCCTACAACAACAAAACAGGGCAAGGAATCCTTTAACTTCTAGTCACTTCCATTAACACATGCACATTGGTCTTACTAATATAATAAAATATTCAAATGTTACACTCGTCCTATATTATACATTTGGAATTTTAAAAAACACACGAGAAATAAAACACACAGTGTCAAATGTGTTTACAGGAGAACAATGAGCGACAGGGTGATGTGATGTCACCGGCACTTAGACTGTCCTGTAAGTGTTTTAATCCTCTTCCACCACAGCATGCTTTTTATCGCTTTACAGTTTAATGTTGTGTAAGATCTGCCCGTACAAATCCCCGTGAATGAGCTGTTACTATAGAAACATATTACATCAAGCACATGAACACAGTAGAAACCTGTGATTTGCATTTGCTATTCCAGTAAATTAATCAACTCTGTGTGACTAATCAGTTGAGAGACTTTAACAGCTCTGTATAATGTTTAATACACCGTACCTTACAGCATTACACAACTTTGTTATTTTCATTCCTACAACTTTGGTGCACTATTCCCAGAATGGAAACATTCATTTAGCAATCACATCCAATTTGGCTTGTACTTGCCTCACTTGTAGGTCACTGTGGATGAAATGTTTCTGCCAAATTAAGACCATGCTTCACTACTGAGGTAAAAAATAGCCGCAGGCTGGAACATAGTAGGAAGAGTTGAGCAGAGTACTGAGTTCAGATTAGATCGAATTGATGCGAGGGTCTAGAACTAGCTCTTGATCTCAGCTATTTATGGCGATGGACCCAATTCCTAACAAATTCCTAACATATTGCTGTTCTGCAAGCTAAACCGTATTGTAAACTGATGAACTGAAGATCGTTCTCACAAGTATGGGTGGTGGATCATTCTCAGCACTGCAATCACACTGATGTGGTGGTGGTGTGTTAGTGTGTGGAGATTACAAACCCCTCAGTGTCACTGCTCTTCAGTTTATCAGTTTACAATACGGTTTAGCTTGCAGAACAGCAATATGTTCATTTGTTAAGAATTGGGCCCATCTATGTTCCATGTTGTATGTACTATGTTCCAGCCTGTGGCTATTTTTTACCTCAGTAGTGAAGCATGGTCTTAATTTGGCAGAAACATTTCATCCACAGTTTCATGCTGTCCAGTCCCCAACATCCTGATGAAGGATTAGAGGATGACTAACACAAACTGTGCAGCAACAGACGGGCTACTGTCTGTGACTTTACATCTACAGGGTGGAGCAATATGGTGGATGTGTCTCACAGGAAGTGAACACAGTGTTTAAACACTCCAGCAGCACTGCTGTGTCTGATCCAGTCACACCAGTACAACACACACTAATACACCACCACATCAGTGTGACTGCAGTGCTGAGAATGATCCACCACCCAAATAGTAACTGATTTGTGCTGGTCCTGAGGGACTAACAGTGTGTAGAGAAACAGATGGACTATAGTCTGGAACTGTAGAACTAGAATGTGGTACGTGGAGCTGAGAAAATGGAGGTCAAAGAAGTTTTCCCATGATGAATTTTATTCTATTTATTAAATATAAACAAATTATATTAGAAATTGATTTAACCCCTTCTGTTTCCCATTGGCCTGCTCACCAGCAGCTAATCACAGAATCATGATACTCTAGACACAGAAACCCAACAATGGGGACTACTCTTCTAACAGACTGAGCAGCGATAAAATAATTTATTAGTTTAAATTGATTGAAAATGTCTAAGAAGTCGATTTCTATTCTGCGGGCAGACTGGAACGGCAATGCATTGTGTGAAAGTTAATATATAAACAGGTGAGAACGGTATCAGGCAGGGGACAGGAAACTAAATTATACATGGTAGGAAGGTAAAACAGACTCTAAAAAGTTTAAATGGATTCATAAAAAAAGAATGAGTCTATTCTAAGTACTGGATACGCTGTAGTAGTGCACCTTGTAGTAGTGTAGTGTTAAGTGAGGTCGCATGCTGCACCGTGCTGGAGGTAGGAGTAGAAATCTGCTCCAACTTGTAATCATGCTTCAGCGAACTCTAGAGCACAAAGTAGAGCTTGTCAAGCCTAAGACATTCCACTAAGCACAATGAGCTGGTGCAGATTTTACAAACTCCTCCTCAAACGTCACAGAATGTTAAACCATGCTTTACGGTGGCCGGCCATCGAGTCAGACACGAGCCTTCTGAAAAAGCACTCTCTTTTTTGTGTTAAAATATGGTTCCTCTTGAAGGTCTTGCCGCAAGGCAACAATAGCAGTTGCTTTTCTGATAGAGAGAAACGTGATTCAAGTTTTTTTTGGATCTTATCAACAGGATTCTTTGTATTGTTACAGTCTCCACAGGGCTGTTGGGCAGATTGGCTACAAAGGCCACATTTCACACAGCTCCACAGGCTCAGTGGGTTAAACCCCAGCAATAATGTGTGTGTGTGTGTGTGTGTGTGAGAGAGAGACAGAAAGAGAGATAGGCTGTGCGAGGATGAGACAAACACTCATGGTTTAATGAGGAAGAAGTGGACCGGTGAGGACAAGAATGGGCCAGGAATGGACCTGCGAGGACGAGGCTAATTCTTGTCCTGCTGCCTGACGTTTCCCTCAGGACTTCTCGGAGACTGTCCGCTCCAATAAATCTGTCCTTAGCGGGACATGCCTGACTGAACCCCACCGAAATCACTTCAGGCTGAAAATCTGGAATTTGTCTTAATCACCGGCAGCTGCCTGTGGCACAGCCTCTGCGTGCCAAGACTCATCAGCTTCTGCAGGACAAAAATTAATTTCACTAGAAGTTACAGAAGAAAAGGACTCTGCCATACATGCCAGTCTCATTTTCTGTCTATTAGTCAGAGAGGAAACTTTGACCTCTGCTAAGCTGAGCAGACAAGAACCTAGAGCGAGTGTGAGAGCTTGAATAAGATGCTCAAGAGGTAGCGTTTAACCTAACAGACATCCAGTGTGGTTACACACGAAGAGTATTGAAGCGTAAGGCAAATGAAAGAACCCTGAAAGAAAACGTAGACGAGAGAAAAATGACCGGCACTGACGCTGGAGACTCATTCCATTCACGTTATATAAACATACCCATATGGAAAAATTCACCGCCATTTATCCATCTTTTATCCATTCATTATTAGCTTTAGATTATGTCGAGTGTCCGCCGTGCAGGTCCCTGTGAATGAGAGGTTGCTATAGAAACAAGAACATATTATAAGTATGCATGAATTACAGCTCATGCTATATAAAAGTAATCAACAGATTTGGACAGATTGAAGACTAATGTAATGGTCTGTTAATTAAAAATGTATCCTGGCCAGCGTGAAACGTTCAGGAGTGGGATGAAACAGGGTTGCTCGTGGAGGAGATTCAGCCCTGGCACATTAAACGAGGACGTAAGGATCTGGGCTGCTCCAAGACACACATGCTGTCCAAGTGATGAGTGATTATGTTTACATCACTTTAGCATCCGGGTAGTGGCTGATGAAAAATGTGATGAAGTGGGGAAAAAACCAAAACAGAGAGAGATGTTGAGAGCGGATGAGATGGAGAGGAATGAATGCGCGGTAATTGCAGCTGCTTTGTGGTTTTGATGCCTATTTTGCCCACTCTATGATGAGATGCATGCTCAGGGAAAAGAGCATATAATGGCTCTCTGGGCCCGGACGTTGCTGTGCGATGGATACACAGCACTGATTATACAGGAATATGTGTATGTGTGTGTGTGTGTGTGTGTGTGTGTGTGCATCTCACAGCTAGGCCACCTGCGTTCTGCTCCACGTTTCCTAACTCTGTCAGAACCCGTCTGCCTGCCGTACTCAATTACAGCCGGTCGTGTGCTATGCAGCCTGGACGCTGATTTCCAGAAGGGAAAGGGGCAAGGCCGAGCCTCTCGTCACAGCTGATGTTCGGTGTCACACAGGGGAAAAAAAATGACAGCTGAATCTGCTACAGACCCGTGCATGACGCGCTCATCAATTCCCGGCAAAGCGCGCCACACGTTCCCAGCAATTATCCTTGACATCCGTCAGGGGAAAACAAACCCTTCAAGGTCTGTTTAAGAACAATCAGCGTGCCTAATTGAATACGTCGAGGGTGATGGATGGGGTGAACGGATGGGGAGGAAACTCGGGGGGGGGGACCTGTGACAATGTCACGCTCCCCTGAGCTCTCGTGGGCAGCACGTCAGTTTCAGTGCTCCCGCTGTGGGAAGACCAGCCACATCTCCACCTCCTTTTCCATCGCACATTGAGACAAAACAAGATGCGCTACATAATTCATAACTAAGTTAACTGTTAGTGATTCATTGGATGGGTAAATATTTGATAAGGGCAATAGGAAGACCTGGCTGAAAGGCAGATTAAGTATTCAGAACAGGCTTTATTACTAATGCTGGACCCTTTTCTTATTTATATCAGGTTCACGTTCAAGATTAAAAGGAAAGCCTGGGTTTGAGGAAGCGCCGTATAATTAGGTGAGAGTCAGAGAGAGTCAGCAGGAGAGAGAGAGAGAGAGGAAGACAGTATGAGATGATTTACAGATGACCCCTCTGTTTTAAGTCTAAAGTGCTGGCGGCTTTCAGAAAGCTTCCCCGTGGCTGCAGGCCATCTCTCATCCTGCATGTGTGAGGCTCAGATAAAAATCGGATGCCGGTGCCAAGCACATCGAGTCATTTATGGCCCTCTGAATTGCAGTGACATTTTCTTTTCAGTTCACGTTCCTTGAAATGAATACTGTCCTGAGGCTCTCTTGGTCAGCCAAAATTCTGGTTTAACTAATGACTTTCTTAATCACAGGTGGAAAGGTTTAGCATCACGCCAAGTATCTCCAAACCTGCGGCTCGCGCAGTGACATGGACAGGCTGCTCAAGACACAATGCTGGCACGGGTCAGCACAATTCAACACTCTATTCCCAAACAACTGAACATCCATCATTCTTTACCGGGTTATTCGAGCGAGCCAACACACCTGAGAATGTCCATTTGTTTAGTAGGACATGATCCAAAAGGAAATATCTATTTATTTATACATGTCTCAGGATTGATGTGTCGTTAATCAGCCTATTATAAGCTTTTGTTTTTTTAATACTGCTCTCTACCATGTTCTTCTCAAGCTGGTGCAACTGCTCAGGCCCTGTTATTAAATGCTGGAGTAGCTGCAAGCAAATGACTTGTTTACTCTCCTCTAGAGCACTTTTACACCAACTAGCCATTACTACTACTCAGCCCTGACAACAGAACTGGCTCATGGAAAGTTGTAAGACAGTACACAAGAGCAATTATGCAATCCATCAGCCTGAGAGGAACTTTACAGTTTTACCAAGAAAATACTATGCAACAGCTAGTAAGGGTTGCATTACTTTCATTTAAAACTGAGAGAGAGAGAGAGAGAGAAAGAGAGAGAGAGAGAGATCAACTCAAGTTTGTTCAGCTCACACTGTGTAGCACAATAATTAACAGGAATAAATCATACACTTCAGAATTAATACATATGTAAGTCTGACAAACTAACACATGCGTTAATAATTTTTTGTGTAAATAGGAGGAGGCACATTACCCTAGCTCATTCACCTGAGGAGTAGACTGAATAACCAATATCCTGTGATGTAAAGGCTTAAACTTCATGAAACTTCACAGACTGCATCACGACTACATTCTTTAGAGGCACACCAAATTTCATCCAATTCTGTCCATAGGGGGCGCCGTGCAGCAACTGCTTGCTATCTTCATTCTTGCTCTTTCTCTGACACTACGTGACTCATTTATACTGAATATACATAAAGTTATATTACAAAATATAAGAAAACTATGTGTAGTTCTAGACATAATTTCAAGCTTATAATTCTCTTATTTTATTGGCCCTACCAAGTATTTTCTGCCACTTCAGTGTATATTCATATATATATGTATGTATGTCTCTTTTGATTCCCAATAGATCATCCATAAAGAATTTGTATCATATACAGTGGGGACAAAAAATGTGTTTTTAATTTGGTAGTAACTTAACTTGCCCTGGCACAAGGATGATCGAGATATAAATCTATAAATACCTGCGTAGTGTGTGGCGGGATTCACAGATTGAGAATAGGTAGTACAGTGCAGTAAATATCTCTTTCAATGTGTAGAATATGGGTCACAAAGCCATGGACAGGGACCGCTGGCATGTTTAATAACTTAGACCTCAGGAAGCCTTCAGTGAGGACTGTGTGCAAGGTGTGGTTCAAGCTGGAGGAGGCTCTGTCATGTTCTGGGGGTCTATTAATTACATCAAAATGGGTCCTTTGGTTGAGGTGACAGTAAATTCAGTATATCCCTGTATTCCAAGATGACAAATCTTGGGTTTACAAGGCTGCAAATGTGACTGATTGGCATGATGAAGATTCATGAGCAATCAGCTGCAAAATAACCAGATGTAAACGCTCTTGAAAATCTGCAGGACTACCTGTAAGAACTGCACGTTTCTTTGATGGACAGGGTTCTTTGATACAACAGTTATTTTTGCTTGTGGAGGTATTATACACTATTAGGTATGTTTCAGTCACAAGTGATAGATAGATAGACAGATACAGGGGTTAGACAATGAAACTGAAACACCTGTCATTTTAGAGCACAATAATCTATTAGTATGGTGTAGGGCCTCCTTTTGCGACCAATACAGTGTCAATTCGTCTTGGGAATGACATCTACAAGTCCTGCACAGTGGTCAGAGGGATTTGAAGCCATTCTTCTTGCAGGA
>JAOVYV010000040.1:27364552-27380002 GCA_025674545.1 Hassar affinis | reverse complement strand
TAACACACCACCACCACCACATCAGTGTGACTGCAGTGCTGAGAATGATCCACCACCCAAATAGTACCTGATCTGTGTTGTTATAGGCTCTACTCTGTAATCTACACATGCAGACACATACTCTGTAATCTACACATGCAGACACCACTATGAGAGGATTTATTATATATTCTTGGTGAAAAAAATGCCCTGGACTGAGTTTAAAAGTCTTGGAAACAGTGTAAGAGTGAGAGAAAAAAAAGAAATGGAGAGACTGAAAACAAGGGGTTGTGATTTATCATGTTTTTGGACTAAGTGCTTAGATATAATAACACTAAAAGAGTGGCTATTTTCAGGTTTGCACATCAGACAGAGCCACAGAAATAAGACAATGAGAGAAAGACAGAGCGACAGAGATCAGTGAGAGGGCCGAGAAAAAAATGCTGTTCGTTTTTTTTCAGCAGAAAAAGAATTACTCCAAGTGCAAATAGCATCAGGAAGGAGCAGAGCTACCTCTTGAGTCAAGTCAGACATCAACATGAAAGAGCAAAAAGAAAATCTGCCGTGGTGCTGGCTAAATCTGATCCAGTTACACTCATCAGCTTCACCCAAACCTACTCCTACTGATATCTACTGCAATATCAGTGTCTTCTTCCTAAACCACCATGACTCGGAGCTTTCTCTGTCTGGAGGACCAAGCATGGAATAATAAGAGTAAAATAACGGACAGAATTTTGCCAGGAATAATTAATGCTGTGGAACATCTGGGAGACAAGCTACCAAATTCCTGTCATCACTTTCTATCTAGCCTTCGATGATGTGGCTCTCCCACCACACAAGCCCCTGTGAAGAAGCTGTTGCTATGGAAACAATAGCATATTAGAAATGCGTTCATTAATATGTACCTGTGATTTATTTTGCAGCCAGAACTACTGTCGGAGCTGCTGTTATAGAAAATTAATCCACACCTTCGGATCGGAGATGTCAACAGCACTGGGGTATAAGTTATTATACTGCCTGCCTTCCAGGTTCCAAGATAAATAAGAGTTAAAGGTATCTGCAAAAAAACATAAACAAAGTGGTTAATCAATTGACCAGCTGTTGTACTATAATTTAGGGAAGTCGTGTTTTGCAGCAAATGTGTACAACTGAAAGAATGGGGAGGCTTTAGGGAGGCTTTAGTGTTAGAATGCAGGAACGTATTCCTGATGAATTTGGCCGGGACCATCGGCATGACTCAGGATGAGACCCAGGTCACGTAAAAACTATCCGACTACTTCCTGGTGCTATTCTTCTTATTTGCATGAAGCTGAGAAGTTTTTTTCGTCTGTCCTTGACTGCTTCGTGATGCTTTTGCCCCCGCATTTTGGTCCGTGTCCAGAGAAAATATAAGGGAAGCAGTATGAAAAACAAACGGATGTCCTTTAGGAACAATCCTTGCCTCGGTGTCAGACTAAAACCCGCATCCTGACCACAATCCCTGCTCCTGCCCCGTGACAGTCTCACACCCTGCCCCATTACAGCTTTGAACATTGCTATTGCCCCCGGGCCATGCCCCAGTCCAGATCCCCGTCAGTCACCCTGTCTCCAGCCCTCATACGGCCACGTTTCAGTCACTGTCCTTGATCGGGACAATGTTTCAGGCCACGGTCTGACCTGAAGCTCTGCTCACATGCACTCTAAGCCATGCTGAAAAGCGCTGAAGCACACACTGTTTCAGGAATCATGTTTTCCTTTCGTGAGCCAATAACTCAGCTTGTAGCGTCAGGGATTAGAGATTCATCAGTACCAATACTGGTATTCGTAAAAAGTCCTCACAAATCCAATATCCCCAATCTTTGGGATGGACTCCCGAAGACGCTGTCCCATCCACCTTGCAACGTACAGGACCTGCTGCAAAAGCCCTAGTGCCAGATACTACAGCACGTCTTCAGACGTCTTGTGGGGTCCATGCTTTGGCAGGTCAGAGCTGTTCTGGCAGCACAGTGGGGACTTCGTCAATATTAGACAGGTGGTTTTAATGTTATGGCTAATGGGGGTATATACTTCTATATACTGAACTTTTAGTTCACATATTAAGAAGCAGTATGGCACACATACGGCTATAATTAATCAATAAATTCAGCTTTGAGTTTGGTTTAAACAGGTATTAGAGAGTTTTCTTACTGAAGAACAGTATGAGTGGTAGAAAAATCCCACCTAGTGTCCTGAGCTTCAATAACGTGATGCCGAAACAGATCTGTATTCTATAGAAAAATAAACCCCACTCTGCTGTTGTTCTTCTGTGTGTCTGTGAGTAAATATTGGAGTGAATTTGCGTTTGTGTCCCACAAGCTGTGTCTTTATTGCCTGCATTGTTTTCCTTCGAATCAGAATGGCAAAGCTCTGAAGGCTTTAAAAGCTCACTGCATGCTGATGATACAAAAGACGATATTTTTCTGTCGGAAGGCAAACAATCAAGGATTTAATGAGATTTTTGTTTACCGTGCACAATATTTGCCAAATCTTTTTGCTTAAATTCATTCCGACCTGCTTGTTTATCCGCTTGAAGGAAATTGATGATGGGGCATAATTATCGACTCTTTACGTACGAATGAAACAGGTCTTTTTTGAATTCTCTTTCCAAATGCGATTTTAAGCTGTTAGTTTCAGTGCCAGCAAACAAACACAGACAGCTGAACCGGAAAACCCAACGGAACGTTACGTGATGAGACGCCGGGCTTTGGTGCTGGAACTGAAAATGAACAGGAGCTTTGTCAAAACATCGGCATCCTATGCGTCGCTTTGGACGATGCGTGAATTCACGTGTAAGGAGAATCACTCAGGTTTACGTCGCATTTTTATTTCAGTTGCTAAAGAAACTTTTGTAAGAAAGCAATCCAAAACAAAATCCATACAGCTGTTATATTTTTTAATATGCAATTCAATTCAATTTTATTTCCAATTTTAACAATGGACATTGTCCCAAAGCAGCGTGACAAAGACATCATTTTAACTTATATAATTAATGACCAAGTTGGGGTGGCAGTGGCAAGGAAAAACTCCCTAAGAGCACTCTATAAGAAGGAGAAGTGGTAGCTGGAAGTAGCTGGAGGTAGCAGAGGCATCATCTATGGCAGAAGATGCACCGCAGTGGCTGAGCTGCATTACTGGAAGATTTAGCACACATCCTTAAGAGGTGCTCTCAGTGGTTTCCATTCCCTGCATGCATTCCTTTTTATGGATTATATAGGCGTGTCTAAATATAAATCAGCAGTGCCATTAAAGCGTCTAGTCACGAGCGATCACGGCTCACCGGAGCGTATGGAAACGTCTACCTGAGAACGAAGAAAACTGCAAATCTGTTGGCCGCCATCGGTTTTACAAACAGAACGATTTACACGGCAGTGTATTAACAGAGGGATAACTGAGACCCAGTTCACGATGAGCGAGAAGAGCGGGTTATCGCTTTTGTTGCTTATGTATGAGGAGATGATAAAGAACAAACAGAAACAACCAGAAGAACACCATTAGAAATAACAGAGGATTAGGAGAATAAAGGAGAATAAAGACATGATGTGGCTGACAGGAGAAGAAATTAAGTGTTTAGCAGTGGAACAGTCAGAAATTCGAGTGCACACACATGCACACACACACACATGTACACACACACACACACACACACACACACACAGCAAGACAACAGGCTCTTTCAGTCTGTGCTGTGATGGAGACACTTCAGAAGAGGAAAGATGAACATGGGGTAAAGCGATTGTGTGTGTGACGGAGAGACACAAGAGAAAAACATAATATTGCAAATCTAATCTCACTCTGTTAACCGGCACCTTTAAACAACCCAGTATGAAACCCCTGCTTATTGGACCACCAAACATCATACATCACCCTTCCTGTTTCCTGTAAAATGGGCCGGGAACACAACCTCAACCGCAACTCTGCTCATCGCTGATTATTTTCCAAAAACAGCACCTCCCCCATCCAATTGTTTTCTTCCCTACCTAATGATTATCTGCAGTGCAGTTCATGCTGTACTCCAGCTCAGTGTTGAGGAAGCACACAGCTCTGTGTCTGACAGTGAAGGAGAAGCTGGAGGTATGAAAGCAGCTTTGAGGAAACCTGCAGTTTCAAAGCCCCGCTAGCTCAAACTCCACAACAGCACAAAGACGAGGGTTGCACGCTCTGACGTAAGAATGCTGCAACGCGTTTACACCGTCTACTGGAATTATTTCACGCAGGGCTGCAGGGTCGAGCCGGAGGGCAGGCACTCGTCACTGTGCTCAACTCGAGTCAACGTGTGTGTGTGTGTGTGTGTGAGGTAAGATAAAAAAGAAGAGAAGAGGATATAGAGAATTTGCAGGGTGAAGAGTGAGGGAGAAAGACAGAGAGAGAGAGAGAGAGAGACAGAGAGAGAGAGTGTACAGGCTATTTCAGCACCTTTGGGATGAGTGGGATAAGGAGGGATTTGGAGGAGAGAGAGAGAGAGATGGCATGACTGACAAAGAGAACAACAAGACCTGTCTCAGCGCATCAGGAATCAGCAAGAGACACACACACAAACACAAACACACACACACACACACATCCATGCCTGAAATTGCCATCTTCAAGTTGCACTAGATAAACCCTGTGGTGTGTGTGTGTATATATATATATATATATATATATATATATATATATATATATACACACCAAAACTCATCGGATATGCGCTAATAACTGAAATACTCTACACTATTCCCAAAGGAGAACTTCTAAATCACAAGCAAGCAACATTATATGTTTATGTCTAGCTGAGTTGATGTGGCATCAAACACAGAAACTAAACACACCAGAACACGGTATAGCTAGGCTATAGCACGTCCCTGTTAGAACCACAGAACCCAAATCATCTCTGGTCTTTTTTTGCACCTTGACCGTGATACAGCAACAAAACAAATTCAACAGCAAATGACCTGCTATAACCTGAGCCATTTCCCAGTACAAACTACTCCAGGTTTGGGCTTGTGTACTTGGTAGTACACGCTCGGTAAGTTCGACTCACGAGCACAAACTCTCGTAGATGGAAGGACGCTGTGGAACTGGAACAGCGGCGTACTTGGTGTCCCGTGACTTGTCCCACGTACTTGATGGGTGTGACCACACATCTCCAGAAACGTCAGCGCATATTTCATGATAAATTTCTTGATGAATTAACCACATACTTGAAGTAAATAACGACAAAAAAAATGTATAACTTCATTTCATAACAGAACAACAGTCGTATTTCTGAGGTTTTCTCCTCCATCATGATGCTGAGCTCGGTGTGAAATGCATTCTGGGATACCTGAGTGTCCCAAGTCCTCACAAGTCAGCCCCTGATGCATCGTTGATAATGTGGGCGGAGTTAAAACACATCTAAACTGTACTAGATGCAGACTTTTGAATGGAACAGCACTCTGGCTGCGACTGACGACGTTTGGGACACAGATTGGGAATCGGCTCTGGTTTCATACTGTGTAAAAGTGTACAAATAGGATTTGCTTGGGTTCTCTTCTTGGGGTCTGCTGACCTCCTGAGTGGATGTACGGGAAAATATCGAAAGGGTGAAGACTTCTATAAGGAAATGTCAATTTCAGCCCACCTGAATACGCCACATAAATAAGTTCATATTCTGCTGTTAAAAAACAGCAAAACGGTAATATGGTCAGGTTTTGGTCACGGTAGGTGATCTGAGGAAAAATATCATCCAATGATACTTCGAGATGTTTCTACAAAACATGACGTATCATGTGTGAT
This sequence comes from Hassar affinis, assembly GCA_025674545.1. Taxonomy (NCBI): domain Eukaryota; kingdom Metazoa; phylum Chordata; class Actinopteri; order Siluriformes; family Doradidae; genus Hassar; species Hassar affinis. Next base: position 27,374,251 of record JAOVYV010000040.1, on the reverse strand, counting down.
ATTTTGGTTCGCTGCCAACCTGCCAACCAATGAATGTCTTCTTTAATGTCTAGGCAATAAATGAACACTGATGATGAGCAGGGGGAAAACTGTCATGCACTGTAACACACACACACACACACACCTCATGAAGGAAACAGAAGCAGAGCACTAAACTCGGCCAGACTGTCTATTTTATACGCCTTCTGTCAGCAGTAGCTCGGAGTAAGGAGTAAAGCTCTATCAGGCGCCTCACACACCTCAAGCAGCTCCAAATCCAGGATGATGAAAATCCATGCAGCAAGGAACACTGTCGACTTGAGCTGGAGTGCTGATTACACAGAACCCTACACACCTGAGAGGTTTATGAAGACGTACAGACACACAATAGCCTGCTTAAATATTCACCCCTCTAGTGTTACAACCTGAAACTGAAACGCATTCGTGCAAGACTACTAAGTTGTCGTTTGTTTCACTTCACTCCTGCGGCTGGTGCTGTCTACGAATCCACGCTGTCACTTAAACATTCAGAAGTCCAAGCTTCCATGAATACTTATGAGTGCAGAGACAGGTGCCAGTCCCGTATGTGTCTCTATATTATACATGCATCTGTTTAACAGAAAGACGTCTTTACAGCTTTGATATGTGCAAACGAGTTGACATGCAAACTGACATATGCATGAAATTAATTACACACAGCCCACATATATCAAGCAGGATTTGCGATACTTCGAGTCGCTGCTTGGTTTACTCTCCGGCACGAAACATCGAGCTGAAATCTGCGCCGTTTGCGCTGCTAATCCGATGCTGCTCCCTCGATCCGACTTTGGGGAAGACATGAGAATGGCATCAAGATTCATCAATTATTCACCTGTGACAATATTAACACAGCTAATAGTCCTGAGATAAGGCATTCCTGATCACACTTCCACTTCTGAGAGCAAACAACAGCGTGTCTCCAAGGTGCTGCAGCTGCGTGGATCAGCAGAAAGTAAGATAGCATGAATGGCCTCCGTGTTGGAGATTACGTGCTACTAAAAAATGAACAACGGCACCAGTTACATAGTTTATAACAAAGTGTTAGGTTATGACTTAAAGCGCATGCTAGTCGTAATTGAGTTAAATGTATTTATTTCGCATGTTAATTAATAAACACTGCTTGTAGTTGTTGTATAAGATACTGTTGTATAAAAGCCGTTCTGTTATTCTGAATATCAGCACGGCTGTGGTAACAGTTAGTTCCTACAGAGCAATTTGATTGGACAAGGGGCGTTCCATGAGTGCAGATATTAGAGTATAGCAGCACTGAGACTTTTAACTCTACACGTATCACTCTGCTTCACAGTGTTATGGGTATGGGGGGACTGGGAAAGTGGACCCAAGTGCAGGAAAAGCTGGGCTGTTATTTCGGAGGAGAAACTATAATAAAGAAAATATATTTTATTTATTTATTTTTTAATTGAATTGTGTTGAGCAAAAATTGACAGACCAGGATCCTGAGGCCTCTGTATTGCTGTGCGTGCATGTAACCGCAGATCTAGATAAGGGTTAATAATGCTCATACATAGGAACCACGAATTTCGTGGACTCAAACAAAATAAACATTCAGGGGAAGCAAAAAATCAATGAGACCGCATAACTAAAAAAACGTAGGTGGTCTCAGGTGCACCTCTTACAAACTCTTAGAAAATCTCGAGCAGTGCGTAAATAAACAAGGCTAGGGGAACCTGGAAGTGGAGCTTAGATCTTCTGGGTCCTGAGCAGCTAGAGAGCAGCTAGCCCTTAAAGGACTATTCCCCCACTAAAGGGAAAGGGGAAATACAACTGCCTGCTGTAGCGGGGGAATAACAAAGAGGAGAATGGGCTGAAGAAGTGTCAAACAAAGGGGACGCCTTTTTACAGGCTTTTTACCCTTAATAATGCATTTTCTGATATCATATGTCTCAAAAGTTTGAGTTCGGAGATTACCGCTTAAATCTTACCACGAGTTATGACTTTTTGTTATTGACACATCCCCAAGTCATCTACAAACATTTCCTGAGTCGTAATTCCGACACTGCAAGTGCACTCGATATTTCTGATAGGACTTGAAGGTAGGGATAAATCAAACCAGGTACTGTGATGGTCTTCACCATATCTACTTGAAATCGTGTTCAGCTTCTGTAGTCTCGTTTACCTGGACACAATCTCGAGCAAGAAATCTTGTCGAAGGTGTGGGAACGAATGTAGCTTTTCGTTTCTAAGGAATGGTGTCATGGAGGTGGTGGAGGCGACTGAAACAAGACGGACCTGTGGAAACCATGTGGCTGACAAAAAGCATGCAATACAAATAAACGTGGATGTGCCATAAATAAGAATGGACAAAATGTCGCTGAATAAAATATTACTTATGTTGCTATGTCTGATTCCTGTGGACAGATTGCACAGGGAATTAAAAAATCATGATCTTTTGCAAAATGAAAATGGTTCTGTTTCTAAAGGGAAGGCTTGCACGTGTGTTGTGTTTGCACCAACTAGCATGTTAAAAAAAACACTGCAAGACTACATCTTGTAAGAAAGCTACACTATCACCAGGCTGTAATATCAATTCTCTGGTAATTACCAGGTTGAGTACCATATTAGCCCAATCAGAACAAGCTGTATCACCCTCTCCCTCTGAAACAGAGCGTGTATGAGAAATAGACGGAGGATCTGTCCGTTCCCTTGTGAAGGAAGAGAAGGAGCCGAGATGCAGGGGTGAAGTTAGGAACACTCAGGAGTGTTACAGGAAAACAATGTGATCTGGTGCTGTGATGCAATATGTTGATGACTACCATTTAATTACAGAACGACAAATCATGCCTTTTAACTGTGTATGGTTTTATTTCATGCTATTGATACATGTTGTCATTTACAGGTGGGGGACAAATTAAATGAAAAATAATGGAACGTCTGAAAGTAAGGTGTCGTACCACCACAAGGTACTGGATTAGCTTTATTGCACTTAGCAACAGCTCTACATGTTGAACTCTACTGGATCGATGAATGCCAATGAATGTCAGTTGCTCTTTTGATGATGATGATGATGATGATGATGATGATGATGAAGATGGTAGAGCACTGATTGGCATTTTCACTCCAAGTGGACCAAGCTAGCACAATGAATAAATAAAAAAATAAGGAAACACCCTGTGGAATAACACAGACACATCTGCCTCTTTTGTTTTTCTTTTTTGCAGACAAAATAAAATGCATCCTGGCAATGGAGACTAAACAAACCAACCCTCCCAACCCTTATTCCCACCCAGCAGGCAGCTCATGATGAGGAAACACACTCTGAGGAAAGTGCTATCTGCCCTCTTACACATATATGAACTCACAGACACCCATGATTCGCTAGCATCCAGAGAGAAAGAGAGAGAGAGAGAGAGAGAGAGAGAGAGAGAGGAAATCAAAACATAGATAAATAAAATTCATTAGAGTCATAAGAAATAAAGAGAAAGGGTGAACAGACAGAGAAGAGAAAAGAAAGGCAGGAAAAGAAGAAAAAGGGGCATGGAGAGATAGAGGGACAGAGACAGAGAGAGACAGAGAGAGAGAGAGAGAGAGAGAGAGAGAGAGAGAGAGAGAGAGAGACAGAGAGAATGCACTCGGTCACTAGTTTCACTTAGTTTTTATAATGTTTCATTTCAAACAGGAAAACTAAATATTGTTGCCGTCCAAAAACTCCCAAAATAGCAGCTTTCCAGGAGATGGCAAAAACATTGTTCACTTTTAATGTAAGTTCAAAAGATTTTATTCCCAGCCATTTTGGATCATTTCTGTTGGTCCATCCACTGTGAAATGCTCACATGACTTTAAGGGCAGCCGCTGAGTTTGAATGATGTAGAAAAGTGCAGATGACTTGTAGAAAAGTTGCACTTTACTGAGTGACTCCTCGAGCCGCTATGTTACCAGCGAATCGTTATGTTTGAGCCGGGTTGTCTGAGCCGCGGGGAGTAAAAAGTAACGTGGCGGTGACTCACAGTGCCGCTACGGTTGACGCTAAATTTGCTTTACGTTCTGCACACTGAACACACTGTTTAATCGAGCAGCAGTGTGAAGTTTAAAAGCTTTAACTTTAAAGCTTGGCTGCTTGAACTCACCACGTATACACTACAAGCACACACACACATACACACACACACACACACACACACACACACACACACACGCACCCTGAATCTAAAGCCTCGGCTCTCTGATCCCTAGAGCCCTTCACCTGAAAATAAAACAACAGAGTAATCCAATACACAGCGACAGAAGAACTATGAACACACCTGATTGAACTTTGATTGGATCGTGAAAAGGGTAGCCAGAGGTGTTATATGAAGCTGAAATTGCTAATCCCTCCAGAAGAAAAGTTGGGCCACACTTCAAATAAAGCCTTCTGTTCGAGTGTATCTGAGTGCACGGGTCACGCCGAGTAAATATCCGATGACACAGATGTTCAAACTCCGGCGGAAAACGCAACGAAATCGCAGCCGCACGCGCTGGAGCACGTTGTCAGCTCCAGTCAGCTGAAGATCGGGCTGCAGGGTTCACCAAAGTCTAATCTCTACCTCCTGCTGGAGATTAGACAAGGAGATGACATGATGAGGAAAATATTTGATTTGTTTTTCTGCTAAACATTTGGAACGTTTATTTGATTTCAGCAGTGTAAATTTGAGGCACAGGCAAGAGAAATATATTAGAAAATGTGAACGAGCAGGGGATAGAAATTGGTTGTGTCTAACAATGAAAAAAAATCTGTGTATATATGTGTTTGTGTGTGTGTGTATGTGTGTGTGATAACACGACGACTTAATAAATGACGACTCAGAGACTATTTCATAACTGAGGATTAAGCTCAGCAGAATAATGATTGTAGACACACACACACACACACACAGGTTTGTACTGCGATACTTCTGAGGACTTTCCATTGACATAATTATTACTGCAGCAAATTAATGATAACTCGAAACCTAACCTTAACCTCAGTAATGAAAAAGCAACTTTGGCTCTTTTATTACTATTTACTATTTACAATCTTCACCAAAAACACACTTTCCTTATGGGGACCAGCAAAATGTCCCCACAAGGTAAAATCAGCTATTCCTGTCCATGTGGGGACATTTGGTCCCCACAAAGATATAAAAACAAGGTCACACACACATACACACACTCCACAGAAAACCATCCTGACGTTATTAGCGTGCCAGGCAGGAAGTATTTCTCACTCCTGATGCCTTGTGTCACTCAGCCGCCCATACTCTCCGTCTCCCATGCTCTCTTCCTCATTGTCTTACTCTTTCTCTTTCATGTACATTTTTCATTTCTCCCTCTATGACTGTCTCGCTTTCTCTGTCCTGTCCGTTCTCCAATTTTATTTCTCTCTGGCAGCAATCAAATCAATCAGATCGTATTTCTTTGCCCTGGTTGTATACATGTATACAGTGGAATGGCATATTCTGCCTTCGCTTCAGCTCAGACTCAATACAGAGAAGCTGTCTGCTCGAATTACATGCTATTCAGTATAGAGAGAATATAGATAAGTAAATATAACACTGAAACAGAAGCGAACCAACAAAATAAAAGGGGTGCAGGAGATGACTTTTATTCCTGGGTAGAATAAATATGAATGAAAAGAATGAAACACTCACTTACTGACATACAGGAACAAATCAAATAAATAGGTACACTAACGACCAACAAAGTCTAAAAAGCCGGACACATTTGTGTAACAGAACTGATGAAATAGGGGTGGAGACAGGCGCAGGAACAAGCTAAACATTGCAGTAAGAGTTCCAGCAGTACATGCTGAGGGGATCTGTGACAGCTAGGTGCTGGGGAGTGATAAGAGGTTAAGAAACCAGATGAACAGAATAGTCTGGTGTATTTTTGCTACACAAAAGGAGGTAGGGTTGGGTACTCAAATAAAAACCAAATCCAAAATGCCAGGCACCTAGTTTTGCTTATCAGTTCCTAATCGCAATCCCCTTTATTATTGCAAACAAGTACACTGAAGTACCAGAATAACTGGTACAGCAGTTAATACTTGCTACGTGTCCTACAGGATCTTGGAGGGAACGTTTCACAGTCCTCACATTAATGTTTGTTGAGGCTCCAGCATTGAAGTCGGATGTTACTTGAGGCACATTAAATCTTTCTTGCCATTGGCTGGTCACGTTCAACCAGATTCTTTTTAAGGCCAAGCTGCTTTCGTAAGTTCGAGGTTCGAGTTCCAGAATTATTGTAGACCCTTGAAAAGCTCATATGTAAAAATCCAAACTTTGCATGTACCTCCGAAATGCTATGACCCATCTCACAAGCTCCAACTATTAAACCATGCTGAAAATTGCTAAATCTTGATAACTTGAGAATAACATTCTCACAGCGCAACCAGCTCTAGAAGCTTCCACAGATGTCTATTGCTTTATATACGGATGAAACCAATGACGTGTATAAGTGGCGTTGATGTGTATTTTGCATTGGCCCCTGTACCAATTTTACTGGTACTTCAATGTATGTGTCTGCAAGGATGTAGGTAGCTACCTGCCAGGACCTGCCTACATGCCAGGTAGTCTATTTACTCTGTTTAGTCTATTATGGGATTAAAACAGTGAATCGATACAACTCAGATGATACCCAACACTAACAGGGGGTTAAAGGTTCTGTCAAATTGGTTTAAGAGTGGATTCATGAATGAACAGTTTGCAAATATTTTCATTCAATTTCTTCTTCAACACCACAGGGTGCTGCAATTTCCAATAGCTCCACCAACAGATACAGCTGCTCAGGCTGGCAGAGCTTTGCTCTCTTCATTCAGTGCAGGAATTATCCTTCCTTTGGAGAGAAAAGTGTCCGGAGAAAGAAAGAAGGCCTCCTGTGATGTGCACATCAAGCAACATGGAGCTCTTGGCTGCCTTTAATGTGCGCTGTAAAGTGATCGCTACAGGGCCGGCTGAAGTCAACAACCGTCTCTTGTGTTGTGTCCACATTCAGAAGCAGCTTGTTGTTCTTCCACCTCGTCTCCGTGTAACCTGCTCCACTAGTGCTGGACCGTCGAGAAACGCCAGCCCTGCTCTTCACACAGTGTGGAAGTATCACAGACTGAAGTAACAGCCATGGATTTCTTGCCATTCTAGTCTTTTTTACGCTTTCTTCCTGCCTTGTTTTCAAGGAACAACTGAAATGATAAGTGAATCCGAGCGTGCCTGCTCCAGGGAAAAGACCCTGAGCTGTGAGGTGTGCTCATGAGAAAGTGAGTGACAGCGATAATGCCTCAAAAATGCCTTAAACACCACCATTACGGACAAGATGTCAGACAGGAGTAGGAGAATTGCTTCTCTAATGACTATGGCCCCTGTCACACCTGGTATTAACGTGCGTCTTGGCGATCGGGTCGCAAGCATTAATCGCATTAATGTCTCCTGTCAATTAAAAACAACACTTTCTTCACAAACGGAAATAATGTAAGCATGTACTTGCATAAACATTGCAGAAGTAAGAGCATTCTAAAGTCTGGTGTGAACTGATGTCCTTAGAGCCATCCACTTGTGATCAGATCGCCCAGGATCCATGTTAACACCAGGTGTGGAAGGGTATTAATGGGTCTGCGACTTAACTGAATCTGCTGTGAACTGTTTCACGTAAAGACTTGTGACCGATTAAAGGAAAAACATGTTGCTTGCTTATGTTTTGTGGGGTGGGGGGGTGACTCCGCCCCTATCCAGTAGGCATCATGAGGGCTGACTGAATGGATTGATGAGAATGAATGAAAACAATGAGATTCATATGCTGCACCAGATCTCAACCCAGTTGAACACCTGTGAGATTCTGGAGCCCTGAGTTAGATAGCACTTCACTACCATTATCCAAACACCAAATGAAGGAAAGTCTTTTGGAGGAATGGTGCTTCTCTGTCTTGCAGAATTCCAGAGAATCAATGCCAAGGTAAGTGCAGTTGTTCTGAAGGTTTCCTAACGCTGCTTTTTCATTTACATTGTCACCCATCTGTATCTGTAAAAAAGAGAGATAAAAGACAGACTACATAAAGCAGACACAGCGCTTCTTTTTGTCGCTTTCTCGTCTAAGGCCGTGCAAATCAAATGTTTCCACTCATCACGATTATAATGAAAATGCTCCTCATTATCTATGAAGTCATATCTACAACATCATGTTATTTCTGTTGAATGGTTTCCAGTGAAGATGCTGCGTTCCGATGGGGCCAAACTGTAAACGAGGACATATCTTGAACAGAAATGTGACATGGTGAACGAGTGTGTGCTTAGAGAGTTGAGAGAAAGTGAGAAAGCCCTGGAGTCTGAAAAAAAAGACTAACTGTTGAGAAATGGAGATTGTGATTATAGAGTCAGAACAATCCTGCTGAGTAAAAATCAGCCTTAAAATGTCATTTCTGTCACTTGACATGTTTTGAAGGCTTTCAATGTTCGTTTTTTTCCCTACAGCAGAGACGAACAATGAGCCGCATGATTGCTTATAACATGGCAGTGTGCAACTTTAATGAGTTTCATCATTAACCCCCCCAAAAAAACTACACTCATATACACACACACACACACCACACACTTTCTCTAAACCTGAATTGTAGGCACAAAATACATATACTCTTTAAACTGGTCTGAATGCCAAATTTCCAAACACAACCGCCATTACACACACATACACACACAGTTGAAGCTAAAATAAAGACCATGTTCAGGCCACGCCCACCTCAATTTGAAATCTGAATGCAGATATACTGTATATAGACTGTATCGATATTTGGTGCACTAAACAGCCCCAGCCACAGACCCTGGAACTGCTTTAGTGTATATAGTGTATACTAGGTGTGTAACACACTGGACTGGGAGTGTAAACAGTTTTTTCCCCTTCACTGCTGCCCCAATCCTCTTGCTGTCTGCCATGGCGCACGCTAGCAATCTGACTCGTTCCACTCAATTCCTCTGTGAAATTGGATCTGATCCAGCCATCATTGTGGAGCTCATGATGGATGAAACTGACTAATACACAGGTAAAATACGCAGAGTCTTGCACAGCAGGTCGGGGTATTAAAGCAAAGTGAGGCCTGATTACTCACTTCAACCATTTTCAATAAGCAATTTAATAAAATACTGCAGGATATAACGCAGTGGTGTGCCACACAAAACAACTTTAATTGAGGGGAAGGAAAATGAGTAAAAGCAAGGATGAATGAGAGACATAACCAAAAAAGAGAGAGAAAGAGAAAGGGGAATGTGCTGAGTTAAGGTGTGAAGACTACTGCGTGGTAATTGAATTATATAGCATTAGGAAGTGTTTCCTCAATCTCTGTGGTCTGGAGAGAATGTATGGATAATTTGTTTCTCTAATCCCAATCCTCACACACTCTCTAATGTTCCTCTAATCCCAATCCTCACACACTCTCTACTGTTCCTCTAATCCCAATCCCCACACTCTCTCTACTGTTCCTCTAATCTCAATCCCCACACACTCTCTATTGTTCCTCTAATCCCAATCCCCACACACTCTCTACTGTTCCTCTAATCCCAATCCCCACACACTCTCTACTGTTCCTCTAATCCCAGTCCCCACACACTCTCTAATGTTCCTCTAATCCCAATCCTCACACACTCTCTAATGTTCCTCTAATCCCAATCCTCACACACTCTCTAATGTTCCTCTAATCCCAATTCGCACACACACTATACTGTTCCT